>APFE030243614.1:0-50229 GCA_000404065.3 Pinus taeda
TAGGGACTTAGGAGCCCTCAGTTTATGGACATTTATGATTGGGGTTGAAGTGCCCAAAAATGTCTATAACACTCATGGTCAATTGCATCATCCAAAATCCATTCTTCCATATCTTCTCCATTTCCCTATGCCCATTTTCTTTCATGTAGGTTGAACAATTTCATTGATACACTCGAGTTCACCACCCTGCTAATGTTCTACTTGTATTCACCGCAACACATAAATATAAGTACAATTATCTCAAAACATATCCGCTTTACTAATCCAACATACAATACACACTACTTAATACCTATCCATATATAAAATACAAAAATTAAATTTAAGATATCAAAATTATATATATATATATATATATATATATTATATATATATATATATATATATATATATTTAACAATTTAATATATCAATTACTATTTGCTTGATTATGGAAATCATAATACAACGTTTTAAATTTAACAATCGCTTTTTGCATTTTTTGAGACCATTACTAATTAATACTTCTATCATAATACCATGTGGGATCCAAACTCTTAATATCATATCATCCAAATTCTTAATGTCATATCAGCCTTTCATTTCCTCTGGGCCAACTATCACTATATATTAAGTTATATCAATGTAAATTAAGTTATTTCTTTCAATAATGTATGTATCAATATTAAAAATAAGAAAAATAAAAAACTATATTTTATATTGTTTTTCAAAAAAGATATGTTTAAAGACAATTCGTTTCTTGGAAAAAAACATCCAAACTGAGGCATGTTGCCTCTACTATGGAAAGAAAAATGAGTAATATAATGTATGTATTAATGTCAAGAATAAAATAATAAAAAACTATTTTTAATATTGTTTTTCGAGAATCATAGGTTGAAGACGAATCGTTTGTTGGGAAAGAAAACATCCCAACTGAGTCATATTGCTTTTAATTTGTTGGGAAAGAAAGCATCCAAACTGAGGCATATTGCTTTTACTATGGAAAGAAAAATGAGTAATGGAGTCCTAACGCTTCATATTGGTTGATCAAGATGATTAAATTTGAGTATAAAATATTATTAATTTTATTGTTATTAAAAATTTTACATATACATATTTAGAGTTTTAATATACATTTAAATCAAATTCATTTAATTTTAATTTTTTTTATTTTTAATTATAATATAATTTTACATTTTTCCTAATATACTTTAGAAATATTATCTAAATATTTAATTCCAAATAAGTTAATAGTTAATTTTATTTATTTTTTACCTCTTAATATTGTATAAATTCATAATTTAATATTAAATTTAAATATTATCTAAATACTTGATTCTAACTCGGATGTGGGTGCATTAAAGGTTAATTTATGACGGTTCAACGTCATGGCGGCAACTGGTACAGCAGGTGGCAGAACTGTGCATCTTCCCAGGCCTTCCCGTAGATGGAAACGATTTATATTGTATCCAGGCAGATCACTTCTCACGCGAAATTGATTGTGCAGAGGACTCGAGAAATTTCACCACGTTCTGATTTAATGGCAGCCTCGGCTCTCCCTGTTAATATATACCCCTGGCCTCCCCCCATGCAATTATCACCGGTTTCTCATTCTTGTCGTGGTTTGAAGGTGGCGCTACATGTCTGGTTCTTCAGGCATTACAAGCACCCTCACTCTGGCATATGCTTTATTCCCTGTTCTTCTTCTCCTCCTGGCTATCCTGCTACTGTGCCCATGGTTCGTCGTTGTGGTAGCTGCCGCCGAGGTGGCGGTCGTGGAGGTCGTGGGCGCTCTCAGCCTGCTTCTCTTCCTGTCATCCCTCTGGCCTCGGCTTCACCCACCTCTGAAACTAGTAGGCCACTCCCGCATAATTCCTTTCAAACCACCCATTTCACGTTTCACAGTCGCCTTAACCAACCTGTTCTCTCAGCCAGCATTACGGTTATCTTCTCAGAGGAAGAAGCTCGACCTACTGTTGATATGAACACCCCTTCAACTCAATTTCTAGGAGGTAGCGCGCAGCAGAGGGTAGATGTGGGTTTCGGGTTCAATTGTGGCAATTCGCAGGCTGAAGGAAATGGCAGCGACATCTCCAAGCCTCCTGATGGCAATCAACAGAACGCTCTAGTATTTGCTCAACCGGCGGATGGCACGGATAGCACGCAACAGTTGGCAGCTCCTCCAGACGTCAACAATTCAGGTCTCAAGGAGAATGTGGATGACGCGTGGATGGGCTATCCTTGCCTTGTGGAGGAGGAGATTTCAGAAAACGATTCAGCTGTTTGAAGACTTCTGGGTTATGGTTGCTTCTTTGGTCCTCTCTCTGTTCTTCACCCCTTTTTGTAATGCCTATATGGCTTCTGTTAACATCTTTCTGCCTCAGGCTTGTAGCCATGTTATAGTTTCAAATTTTTGGCTCTGTAATTTTGCTCAGGAACATCTAAGCAGTCCAGTCAGTATGGTTACATATCATAATCTGTCTTTTTCTGAGAGCTATCACTCTGTCCTGCTTTCTCTATACAGCTTTGGGCTTTTGTATCTGGTAAATCCCAATTCTGAGACTGTCTGTCTGTCTTGCTGGACTGTCCTGAACCTCCTCTGAGGTCTCGACCGCTCTGTAACTATATTTTTACTTTTTTAATAGAATTAGTCTTTACATAGAAAAAAAAACTTGATTCCAAATAAATTAAAAGTTTATTTTATTTGTTTTTTACCACACTTAATATTTTATAAATTCATAATTTAATATTAAATTTGAAATTATTATATCTATAAAAATTTAAAATAAAAAGAAATAAAAAACATTATACCAATTTATTACTTTATCTTTGCAACTTTATTGTCATTTATTTTGGAAAAATTGGTAATTTAATGTAAATATATATAGTTTATATTATAGATAATATAAATTTAAATAACAATGATGGTTAAATCAATATTAATGATTAAGTTTAATATTAATGAGCATATAAAAATTAAAAATATTATTAAAATAATTAGAAATATATATATATATTATATATATATATAATATATATATATTAATATATAATTATAAATATCATTAAATTGTTAATATATAATTAAACATTTTTATATTCAAAATTATTGGGCATAAACTATATTGCATCTAGTACTATGTTGCTATCTAATATTTTTTAATTCGCTGGCTACTCCGTGCACGATTTGTCATGGTTATTAAAGGAATAACAATGAAAAACAAGCCATTGGTAGTCCATCCTAGGATAAGCTTTCACACCTTGCAGATGCTCTAGGTCTTAGGTTGATAGTCCATAATAAGTAAGCTTTCACAAAGCTTTCACACCTTGCAGATGCTCTAGGTCTTAGGTTGATAGTCCATAATAAGTAAGCTTTCACACCATGCAAATGCTTCTAGGTCTTAAGTTGTTTAACTATTTCCTTATTTCCTTAGAGAAAAGAACTCTTATGAGTTTTTAGCCCAACATAAACCATTTTAAAACTTTTTGTAATTCATAAGATATGATTCGTCTTTTTTTTCATTGAGAGTTCGAAAACAAATATAAGCCTAAACTGTCCTTGAACCCTTTCTTTCAATTGATTGGGGGAGGACAATAACCAGTTTTTATTTTCAGAAACTTCAGTGGCGTAGCAGAGTCTGTATCTCTGAGTACATAATACTGCTCTGAATTCCTCACACATCGAAGCGATGGATGAACTGCGACATGCGGTCCTGCAAGAGACGAGTGGCCTCAGACCGCGGGTGAAAGATGTGATATGCATGAATCTGTCCCTCCGCCTCTACCAACTCCGCCTCCTTCCCACAGCTCTGTAGCAGCTCGTAGTACAGTAATCCGCGCGGTTTAAACCTATCCAATCCTGCCACAGCCACCAACACGGGAGGCAGAGGAACGTGTCGGAGGTCGGGAGACAGAGGCCCTCCAGGATTACTGACTGGATGGTCACGATTCGAGCCCAGCGGAAGGACCATCCTCCATAACAGGTCGCCTAATTCTATCTCGCTAGCTTCCGCTTCAAATTCGATTCTCTCCTCACTCGAAAAAGCGGGATGGATAACAATGAGCCCTCTGATGTGGAGCTCCCCCAGATCTCGACCCGCGGTCATTGTGCCGACGATGTGAACGATATTGGCGCCCGCGCTTTCGCCACCCATGAAACACCGGGTGTAATCGCCGTACGACTCCAGCCAGGGCTCCGTCTTACCACCGCCGAGGGCGGCCCATTCGACTGCGTAGCAGCAGTCGTCGTAGGCGGCGGGGAGGCGATGCTCGGGCGCCAGACGGTATTCAACGGAGATTACCAGAACTCGGGCCGTCCTGGCCACGCCGCTCAGGAATGAATGAACGATTCCCCAGGCGGTGGAGCCGTAGCAGAATCCACCCCCGTGGAAGTAGAAAAGCAGCGGCAGTTTCTGGCCGTGGGCTACGTCATCCGGCAAGAAGAGGCGTACCCAGACGCCCGTGGCGGGGTCAATGACGACGTCCTTCGACCTGGCACCCTCCACCGGTACTTGCTCTGACGCAGCCGTAAGTTGCTGCTCATAACGCGAGATGGAGCCGTTGGCGTATACTGTTAGCAAGCCGGGAACGTCTCTCACCACCGTCTGTGACATCTCGATCTGAGAAAATAAACTCAAAGCTATAGTTGCTGCTTCTATTTCTGCTTCTGCAACTGTGAACTCCGTCCTCTGGTTGAGTCAAGCGAAAGGCGTGTAGATATATAGAGTCGGTGAGCGGTGATAAAACATATAGCATGATTGAAACTTGACAGCGGACGTTGGCGTTAGGTTTCGACGGAAGACCGATAATTTGTTTTTATTTGAAACTTCTAGATGGAAGCCGGCTCGAAAGATAGACTGCATTGATGTGGTCAATTTCCTTTTTTTGGATATCTGATTTCGTGATATATCTTGACTTCGCTCTCCTCTCATTATTTTGAAAAAGTCGAAGCCTTTCTATGTCAAATACTCCTATAAGAAAATAAAATAAATATTTAACATGTTTTATGATGTTGTTGTTTGGGTTTATCTACAAGCTGAAGGTTGGATTTGGGTACACAATTTTTAGATAGACAAATATATGTAGAGAATAGGACTAGAGTTACTTTTCTATGTAAATTTTATTATGAAACACTTATATGTTCATAAACCTTAGGGAAGAAAACAATGAGAGTGGGAAGAGCATATGCCATTAAAGCTAGTTGAAGTAAACACTTGTTGTTATGTTGATGTTAACTTATGTTGATGCTAACTTGTTATAGATCTTTGATAACTGCTGGGTTTTTATAATTTTACTTTGCTAAAGTTTGGAGAGCTAGATAATATACCACTTTTGTGATAAATTTGTTTACATGTATTTTATTTTTAATATATATGTATAAACTATTTTACTATTCAAAATTATGTGATTTCAAGATTGATTTTCTTCTTGTATTGTCCTCGTGATTGAGTAATTTCAAAGATTTATCATTTATGTTGATTTGATATAATTTAGGGCTGAGATTAATAAATGATTTAATATAGAACTCGAAAACAATATTTTTATTTCATAAATTATTGTAAGAAAGTGATTTTAAATTTTTTTTTTTTCTAATAGATAAAATGTGTTGCATTTGTTTGGGATCATTAACCACATGTATCACCAAAAATATGCCAAGTGACATGTTTTTAAAATCCCAATCCAAACACCTTAAACAAGATAACATGTCCTAGTGTTCACTCCATAGATTCAAATTCAACCTAGTGATCTAACACTTCCACATCAAATAGATAAACACTTCAATTCATAGAACATGTACCATGAAATACATACACTCAAAATTGTCTCAAATATACATGTATAATAAAATGGTATAGTGTACCCCATATGTAAAGCAACACTTCATGCCTAAACATGAAAGTATGACATACAATAACCTATATATAAAAAGACTCTAATATACAAATGACATCTCATGCTCAAACATGATCGAAGGGAATATGATGCTATGTATATAACATGGATCTCAATGGTAACTCATTCACCACTTCCACCCTTGCCACCATCATTTGGATCCATGTAAGTTGATCTTTCTCCCCTTACTAGAAGAGAGAACTTGGCTTTTCCTCTTTTCTGGTCCATATTATCTTTCTGGGGGTTGCAGATTTTTTTCACAATAGATTACAAAACTATAAACTAATGTATTATAATTCAAGCCTAGAAAACTCATCAGATATGCTATAATCAATCGAGAGTGTGTCAATTCAATTCATCATAAAGAAAAAATTGTCAATGAATGATCTCATTGTGAATGTCTCTCCCAATGATGGAGATTCACTCCAAGCTGGATCACTTGACTCCACAACTTACTTAGAGGTTGTCAGACAGTCTATGGATGCAACCTCTATGGGTCGATCGGATGGCGAAGGTGGTAGAGACGGGTGATGATATACACTCATGGGTTGTATTAGTGAAGGAAGTTCCCCTATTGAGGGAAGCTTGATCCCAAATATTGGGGCAATTTGATGATATTGGTGGAAAATCGGTGGGTGAAAAATAGATGGTGGCGAATGATGTGGAGGTGAAGAGTGAAGAACTATTAAAATAAAGGAACCTACATATACAGGTACAATTTTTCAATTACTAAACTAAAATAAGGTAATGAAATAAACATTTAAACAATATCAAATTGGACATATGCTACCTGAGAAGGAGAACATAGGCATTTCCCATGTGGGCCTGACACCTCCTCGAAAGTTACAATAGTCTATATAAGCATTAAATGAATACAAAAATTATACTAAGGATTAAAAGAATCTATATTATGGATAAAAAAGATATGAAAAATTTGCAATTAGGGATGGTTTTAATGCACCGTACCTAGCTTTGTAGTACCTAAGTGAACAACAAACATTGACTGTAGAATTGATGGTCGAAGCTAGGACTATTGCAGTGCTAGGGCTAATGGGAGTGTTATCAAGGAGTAACAATTGAAAACAATGTATAATTTACATAGATAAAGAAAACACCCAATGAAGTGTGTGTGTGTGTGTGTGTGTGTTGTGTGTGTGTGTGTGTGTGTGTGTGATTATATATATATATATATATATATCTATATATATATATATCGAGAGAGAGAGAGAGAGAGAGAGAGAGAGTAAAGATGGTCAAGATAATAACCTCTTCCATAAAGCTAATTTGCTTACGACCCTCCATTTAATCGTAATAGGTCTACCCATAACTGGTACATCTATGAGGCTAAAGCGAACCTCCATCATGGAAAAGTTTAGGGGCTAATATTTGTAGGGGGCTAATTTTCCATGTTTTTTTCAAAAAAAAAGATTCGCTAATTTCCCTTTTTTTCTAAAAATGGTTCACCCAAATTTTATAGTATAAAATTATTTTACTTTGAAAAACTGAAATGTTTTATATATAGGTTATATAAGATTATTACAAGTTTGAATATTTTTACAAAAATACCACCAAACATTTTAGAGATTGCATATTAAGGACTTGTGAGATTCGCCAAGGTTTCTAAACTTTAAGAAACAATTTCATCCTTAAAATTTCCCCTGGCCTCCATGTCGCCACTAGTAGTCAAGCCTTGTTGTAGAGTTAGGCTATCTAATCCCACCTGCATATTAGCTATTGGGGTTTCCTCGCATGATGATTCCACCAAGCTACCATGTTGCATTAGCATGCGAGTGAATGAAACTAATGCCATCTTAATCACAACAATTTTTTGGCAGGGGGTTTTAGGCCTTCATCTAGGTGGACAAGGACCTATTGTTGGGTTTTGCATAACGTTTTGTCTATCTTGAGCAGACCCATGACCCTCCCCCTAGAATTCCCCCATGTTAAAGTAGCTAACATGGAATCCTAGCCAAAATTTTTCTCGTAACTTCCTCAAGATGAATAGAGGTGCCTTTGTATTATTACAAGAAGGTGTATCGAATACTATAAACCACCTATTCATCTTATTGTTTGGAAATGGTTGGTAGGTGCACTAGTCCATATAAATGTGTTTTTTGGTTATTGTTATCTGTTAGTTTCCTCTTGGTTGAACAAACAAAGATAACAAATCTTGTTTAGGAATGTTGAGGCCTCTAATTTGGTCTTTATTTAAATCATTTTCTAGTATCCATACAATCTAGCCCTATGTTGATGGTAAAAAATTACCTTATTAACATGTAAGGGAGACCACCCGGTCATAGCCCCAACTAAGCTCTTATTTGTTTGACGTAGTGGTTCCAACTGGTTCAATTGGGTCTACTTATGTTATCTCCCTCTTTGTTGGCTTGTAATATATCTATTACTTTCCAATAGAAAAAAGAGAAATCACATCTTCCTTCTTGCAAAGCTCTTGCAAGAAAGTGATTCTTAAGCTGACTCTACAACTCAGCCAAACTGCAACTAAGTTCTACCCCTATGTGAGGGGAAATTTATTCCCTCTGTTGCATAGGCTCTTTGCGAATTCAAATTTGGGTATTATCATTTGTAGTAGTTTCGATGGATTTTCTTGGTAGAGTGGGTATCTATGCCAATTTAAATTCTTAATTCAAATGATTTCATACTGTTTCTATTTCCTATGATTACCCTCACTGTGACAATTCTTCTGTGTATAGGTGTAAGGAATTCTGTGGTCAGGATTGCACCAATATTTTAGTTCTTCTCCCGCTGAAATAATAATGGTTAATTCTAAGCTTCTTCTGTTCGATATCACCAGGTTATCATCAACACAGTATGTTAGGAGGTTTTATTACTTTCTAATTCCCTCCTCCATGGACATCGTATTGTATACCCAAACCTTGATCATGGTTTGGTTCCAAGTTGGTCACTCGCGTCCAATTTACATATATTCGTTCGGTGAGGGGGATTGAAGGTAAAATTTACATCAATCAGATTTATTTGAACTAAGTGTTAAGGTGTTGTACTCTCTTTGGTAGAGGAAGTCCCCATAATCAATCCTCAATTCTATGATTCCCTTCAGTAAGTGCTACATTTGATACATTAGGCATTTTTTCCATTTCCTTTTAACAGTTTTGGTAACAATTTGTTTATCTTTGGCCCAGTTAACAATTTATGTATACTTTGCATAGATGGAAATCATAACGATAGTGAGATATGGACTAGAATAGGGATTCTCTATTTTGTTTCTATTTAACAGGGCAATTTCCTCGGTATCTATTTTATTTTTAGGGCATGATTGTTATTACTTAATTTTCCCTTTTCTTTATAGGTGTTCTTGTATTCTTGGAAGCATCTTGGGTTTTTAACACTGCGCCAGGGATAAGAGCAATTTCTCACTTTCATCCAGTGTCTCCCAAATATTATGTTGTGTCTCTCTAGAACTTGACAAAAGCATGGTAATTTGGGTTAATTTATGCCTATTTATATAACGCCCCTTTTTTGCTGGCAACAATCGCAAGGAGGTTATAATTTACTCAGCCCCATTATTTTGCTTACATGGGCTCCCTTACATGGTTCCTTATTTTCATTCTTCCTTCACAAGTAAGATCACTTTTTTATTAATATGTACTGATCTGTTATAGAAATTAGCCGATCCCATAAATGACCTAATTCATTCTCTGTCATTATGGTTTGTAGGTATTCATTGCTTTCTCTGAGTTGTTACTGTTATAGACAATTTTGTCACATCTTATCAGTGAGCCTCCTAATGGGATCAATCAACATCTTATTCCCCCTTGTCACCATATTGCACAAAGCCCTAATCATGTTCCCTTCTTCCCCTAGAGTTTTAACCCTAAATTGCTTCATCTGAGCTAGTTTGAGGACCAATTCTCCCTGTAAGCATATTGGGGTGTGTTCACCAATATTTTTCTCCACTGTGGCCTGCATTGGTCACCAACAGGTTGCTCCCCTTTGCACCTGCGTTGGTTCTAGAAATCCAAGAGAATGATCAGGATTCTGGAAGATTACCCTTCTAAGAGTTTCTAGAAGTTGCTCCAACTACTTACCTTGGATAAATATTCAAATCCTATCCTTCCCCACATTGAAGTTTTCAACATTTATCTTTTGATCCTATCCCTCCATCAAAGGTGGATCTCTTACCCTAGATTGGTAATTGGATAAGAGCTCCCAACCTACCATTCTTCTCTAATATTCCCAACCTTCTATGTGGTTGGGGGTTGGCTTTTGGAGAGAGATTATGCCCTTATGCTTTTGTAGTGAGCGGTCATCGTCTCATGCATTTAAGGTGATTAGAGGTGCATATTGTGACAAGGAAAGGACAACTCAACAACTTGGAAGAGCTCTTCTACAAGATCAACTGCAAATTATGGTTGTAATCTCCTTCCATTTATAGTAATGAAAAGAATTCATTGTTTTCCTATATGTGATGTTGTTATTTCACTTATTTCAATACCATGTTGATCTATTGGTTTGTGTTATCTGAATGTGTAGGTCCTAATTTCGGCAATCAGAGCTGCAATTGGAGCTTCCAAGCTAATGAAGGAGTGAAGTGTGCAGAGGATTCTAGGTAGGCCTCACTCCATCATCTATTTACTTTAAGGAAAATCATTGTGTTCCGTGTCTCTCTGTTGTTCTAGGCTATCCGCCAACCTAGGGGAGATACTTTTGTCTGCAATTGTATATCTCGTATAACAAATTGGTGACTTTGTTGGGGAACAAAGCATTCCCTTGGTGGTTTCCTTGTCCATTGTGTTCTATTACCTCCTTGATAGAACTTTGTTGTATCATCCAACCAAGAACAAATCTAGGAAGTGATTTCATTGAGCCTTTTTTACAATTTTTGTGCAAGAATCCTCTTTCCCAGGTCTAATGCACCTCTTGTGCCTTCGACAGAGTGTTCAACCTCACTCTAACCCACTTTATACTAGCATTGCAATGCACGGGTGCCTCTTCTGCACCAGCGTTGCAACACAATGATGCCTCTTCTGCACCAATGTTGGCCCCCATTTTTTCATGAATTTTGCCTTGGTTCTTGAGCCTCTCTTTGGTCAGCCTACTTCCAGCTAAACTTCCCTGAGCCTTGAGTGTCTTGTGGTCTCTCTAAAGCCTCTATTTTGTTTGCATTTGTGTTGTTTTCCTCTAGTAAGTTTTGGTTTTGATTTTTCTTTGTTCTTATCATTTGGTGGCTTGCAAACTGATTTCGTTTGATTGTTGGTCGCTTGAGTGAATTGTTGTTCTAGTCCTCAATCTAAAAAGTATAATTGAATCAATAATTGAACATTTATATCTTAGTTTTCTTCATTTCGAAAATTATGTGTGGTGAAAAGAAAAACATTTCATCAGCATTTAGGGGTTTTCATGTGCATTAGCATAGGAGTAGTTGCATCAAAAAGGAAGTTGCATATTCCATCTTGTTTGTTGCATATTGTGTGATGCACCTTGACTGTTTCTTCCCTTCCTTAGCTAGATTTTCATTGAAAGAGAAAGGATTTCTATTTTCTCATGATAGACTTTCGTTTTACGATATTCAGGTGAAATTCGTGGTGAGCCCCAAAACTGAAACATAATCAAAGATAAACAATAAAATTTATTGAATCAGCCTATGGAGAATTTGTAACATCAACACAAACATTTAGAGGTCAAGGCTAGAGACGTGTTTTTACATCGTTAAGTGTATGAGTTGTCATTGTTTTCCAGCATTGCATCCTGAGGGTGAAATCATGTTCCACATATGTCATTGTATAAGATCATAATCCCCTTACCTCCCAGTATATTGGTGGCGCTCCACGCATGTAAAGTATATGGGAACACTCTCATTGAATGATTATGCATTAAACAACACTACTATGGACTTCAATCCCACATACCATTGTGTATATTTTGGGAGTCTTGAACATGTTTCTATACATCCATAGGTAACCGAGTATGCCATATTTTATATCGTGATACACCGAACACAACATTCGGGAATATTGGTTTTTGTACGTTAAGTCCTTGGTTCGCCAAGGTGTATATTGCAGTTCATAGTTGCTTGGTAATCCTTTATTCCTAGATGACCCTCTTTTTTATTTATTTATTTTTGTGTTAATAAAATTTATTGGCCAATGTGGAAGAACAAAATCCCCCTCCTCGTCATTCACATAGAATGCAAAATAACCCTCCACTTCCTCCAGAGGATACTCTAACTATCGTCTTAGACATAGGAGAACACAAACTACCAAATCGAGAAAATTGGGAACTACTTCTGGTCCTCCTCCTGATATTTATAAGCCAGAATCATCTGTCCCTTTGAGTTCCAAACCCAAGATTACATATATTCTTGTTGGTGACATTGACACAATTGAAACAAAAGTCGTTGAAACTTTGTTACATGAGGTCATTCAATTTGACCTTCTTGAATAAGAAACATTGTTTCCTGAGGTTATTAAGCCTGAGGACCCTCAACCATCTCCACTTGAGTCTTTGGGACCTTCCTCCTCTCTTCCTTTGTCTCAAACAGAACCAATATATCTTGGGCTTGAAGATGAACCTCTTCCATAAAGACTTCTTAGTATTGAAGAGATCCCTCAAGAAGAGCCTTGTCCTTCTAATCATGTTCATTAGGAAGGACTTTATTTTTATCAAAGCAATCTTCTTCTATCTCCTCAACCTCAAACACAATCTCCTTTACCTTATTCCTTGGGCCTACCTGCAGATCTCTCATGACAATCTTCATTGGTATTATTAACCATGACTGGAACTAATTCAAACTCCCAACCTATGTCCACCACTATGGTTGAGAAATCAAGCGTCGAATCCTCATCTACATTTGTAACATCACCAAAAGCTCATTTATATGGTATCCCATCCATCCCACCTCACTATCACTCATTATCTGGTACCTTTTCTGGTGTGGCTTCTAGTCCTTGGACCTCTCCCATGTCATCCAATTCAGGAATAATTTCTGTTACTTCTCTTATGAATTCCAGAAAATTTGCTCCTCTTCCTCCATCCACACCTACAATAGAGGAAAAATTTGATCCTTATATCAGTGGGAAAATCTACCCTCAATAACCCAACCATCCTTATGTTGGGTACCCTCCATCTGGATCATAGTTTCCTCCATCATCCCCTCCTCCCATGGCAGGGGGGAAACATATTGTTGGTATAACTCGATATGGTAACCCTCCTAGTTATAGTACTCCTTATCCTGGAATGGTTGCTAGTATTTGGAAACCTACTCTACCCATTCAAACTGGTTCACATTGGGATAGATTGCTGAATTCTCAAATTGTATCGTCTTCATCACAGATTCATACCTATCCCTCAATACCTCAACAAGCTCAAATACATATGAGATGACCTTTACAACTCTTTCCAAGCATGTCTCATTCACCCTAGATCCTAATTAGTCAACTCGTACAAGGTCCCTCACCTTCTCAATCGCTTGCACAGGGTACTCCCCAAGTAGTGGTAGGTAAAATTATTCAAAATTTGGCGAAGTCTCAGTTGAACCCGTACCAAGGGGAAATGCAAAACCCTATCGAGAAATAATATGGAGCACATCAAGTGCCTTTTCAAGGCTAATAAATCCAAATCCAACCATTTTAGCAGCTTTATCGCATCCCAAGGCTAGGCAACAAGCTCACCTGTATGCTCGTTATCATAACCCTCCATATTATGGTAACTAGGTTCCTTATCATTAGAACCCTCCTTATCCAAGAATGCATGTTCATGTTTCCCAGGCTATCCCTTCATATCCAGGTCATCCATCTCCAGACTTTAATCAACAATTTCCTTTTGTGGCTACTCTTGAATTACCAGATTTAACTCGTCTTACTAATGACCCCATTGCTCATTCACCATTATGGCCGATTATTCCCACCAGGTTTCCAACTGATATTGCAAAATTCAGTGGGAATCCGGGAGAATACCCATCAATGCATATTATGATGTATCATCTATGTTGTTCATCCAATTCACTTAATGATCATTCCATTCAATTCCATATTTTCCAACGAACGCTTATGGGTACCACAACCAAATGGCATATTGAATTACCTAGAGCATTGTTTCATGACTTCAACACTTTAGCCACTACCTTCCTCACACATTTCCAATTTCCCATCAGATACAAAACTAAAACGAGACAATTGTCTAACTTCAAACAATCAGACTCTACTCACATTTCATATCACATTCACGAGTGGAGACATCATCGCTGGTTGGTCAAGACTTATGTTCCCTTTAAGTTGTTAGTGGAGTGGTTTTTCAAATATATATTAGCTCCCATAACAAAATATGTGGCTAAAGGTGGAGTCATGACCAAAGAGAAATTTATTGCATGTTCTTAGTATTTATATCTAGTTTATACCCAATCAAGCACACTTTATGATAAGATACCAAACGCTCCGATACCCTCGAATATTTTTCCTACTCCACCTAGTAAAGAATCTCATGCTATTGATGGCATTATAAGTACTTCTAGTTTGCATTCAGTGAGTAAACCATCTAGTATTTATCTTACTGCTCCTACACAAAACCCTCCATCCCATCCTATTGCGGCTTTTGCTTCTAAGATAAATTATGTCTTATATCATAAAGGCAAGTCTCAACAACATCCTAAAAGCAAGAAGAATGGTAAAGGTAGGAAATATAAATATTCCTCACGATAGGATAAACAAAAAAATTTGTCTGCTAATGAGAAATGAAAGCCTCGATACCCATTCTTGATTTGTAACAAGGATCACCTTACACGTGATTGTCTGGACCATGCTGAAGTGAATTAGTGTCTTAAATCATCCACTTCTCCTGCTGTGATGACCGACCCATTTCCCAATCAGGAGACTCATATGGTTCCCCAAGATGCCTCTTCCTCTAACACAATTTTAATGCTTTCCTCCTCAAAGATTAAATCTGATGTCATGGTGGCCACTCAAAATAGGGACTATGGTAATGTGAATCCACCAAATGGTCAGGGTGGTGATCAACCTTCCAGTTCAACACCATATTCATTTAATCCTGTCCCACCACTAGTTCCTACAAAATTGACAATCAAGCCTCTGAAGGGTGTTATCCATAATTCTTCTCTCAACCCTCGTTTGAGAGCCACTCAAAATTACAATGTAGCTGAAGACTTGGCTCAGTCTCCTTTGGCTATGTTGACTCTTGAGGCGTTGAAAAACTACCCCACCCAAAATAAGGCCTTGTTATCAACTATCGAATGTGTGGATCCATCGGATTCCAACCTAGTGGTTTTCTCTCATGAAAACTATACCCGTCGACTTCCAACTCAGTTGGATTTTATGATTCATGTCATTTTCCATGGTAAGAAAATTCATCATTCTATTATGGACGAGGGAGCCTCGACTTTCATCATGTCCTTGTCTTGCTAGAAGGTGATTGGTTTACCCCAACTGAGTCAATCGACCACCACATTAAAAATATTTGATGGAAGGACATACAAATCTTGTGGGATTCTAAATTCCCTCCAAGTGGAACTTTGGGGAAAAGCCATCTCTATTGAAATAGAATTTATTGACGGACCTTTGGATTGTAATATTATACTGGGACATGGGTTTATGATATGGCTACCATCGTTCCAAATTAATTTCGAATGATTGCCTTTCCTCATAAAGGTGGGACTTGGGCCATAGTTCAACTCACCTTTTTCACCTCTGATTCCAATGTTACTGGAAGTGTCCCTCTTGTAGGGGAAGCCCTACATTCCTATTAGCATTTTGGAGTTGGGTTATTGAAGGATTCATTACTTATGGGAACCTTTTCATGCCCTCCCCCTCCCCTCACCAGCTTGTCCCCTTTGGTTGCTTATATCAACATGATATCATCCTCTCGATCCTAACTGATCCATGGATTGTACCTAATGAAACAAGCATCAAAATTTTTAGCGACTGAATGCCACTTATCCCTGTCAAGAAAGATTACGAATCCATCTACTTGACTTGTGCATCCCATACTTTTTATTTGATCAATTGGGTAGATTGATCACCGGATTATGGCACACCCTCTAATCCTTTCTCGTGTACATTCTCTACTGACAAAGCATCATGGAGATCATGATGTTAGACGATGCGTCATGGAATGAACATCATCATAGTTCATCCTTCCCATATACCATTGAAGATAACCTCAGTGGTGTGTACCTACCTAATTTTTTCGAATCCTTTACAAATATCATTTCCATTCATGAGATCAACTCTAAAAAGAACCTTTTGAATATCGAAGAAACCATTCCTCTCTATATTTCTATTAAGTTAGAAATATTCAAAAATTTATACATCGAAGCATATTTTTCTTCATTTGATATCGAGATTTATCGATCCCTTTTTCATGAGTTCATAGATTTCTTTGCGTGGACATATGAAGAAATGCTAGGTATTGACCCAAACATAATAGTGCATGAAATCAAGATGTATCCTAATGCCAAACCCGTCCGGCAGTGCCTCCATCTGGTCCATCCCAGGAAGGTTTCTAGGATAAAATATGAAATCGAAAAGCTTATTTGGGCTGGTTTCATATACCCCATTCCTTTAACTGATTGGGTATCGGACATTGTCCTTGTATTGAAGAAATAGGGCAGGATCTGAGTATGTGTCAATTATCGGGAGATAAATTGAGCTTTTCCAAAGGAAAACTACATGACCCCATTTATTGACCAGATTGTCGATGATTGCACTGGTTGTGAGGTTTATTTATTTATGGATGGATTCTCAGGCTATGATAAAATTAACATTCTCCTGACAGACCAACCTAAAATCGCATTTATTTGTCCCTGGGATAATTTTTCTTATAGAAATCTCCCTTTCGATTTAAAAAATGCAGGGGCCATGTTTCAATGTGAGATGGCCTATGCTTTCCATGACATCATGCATATTATGCAACCCTATCTGAATGATCTCCTAGCTCACTCCAAGCATCAGCCTGATCACCCCTTGCATTTACAAGTCATTTTTATCCATTGTAGACATTATAACATTTGACTCAACCTACAAAAATGTGTGTTATGTGTCAGTTCTGGTCAACTCCTTGGTTTCATAATTTTGAAACAAGAAATTTGTATTGATCCTGTTATCACTCCAAGAAAGTCTCCTAGGTTGTAGCTCGGAGATTCCTGGTAACATATAATCTTCAATATTTTTCTTTGAACTATTGGAATGGATGATGTTTTGGATCAAGCAAGATAACCATTTCAACTCTATTTTTACTCAAGAAATGCATGAACACCCTCAACTTTACAAGGATTTAGACCACTAATGCTCAATAGTTTGTAGATTCAATGGATAAATGGAGAATATCGACTGTACCAGTAGATGCATATATAAACACATATGAATGGCCAGCTACAGGAAGTAAAAGAAGGTTGAAAATCTAATTTATCAACGTAGAGATAAGATGGCAGTTATTTGGCATTAGACACAGAAGAAACATGAACAACTTGTTCAAGTGCAAGTTTAGAACATAAGAGAAAATGGGCATTGAACATATAATAGAAAAAGAAGCTTATATTGCTAGAATGAAGATGAGACGCCTGAGTAGAAAAGTCTCTACAGTCTCTAGAAGTTGAACCCTTGTTACATTTAACTTTCAACCATCTATAGGCCTTTCACAATGCTCCTGAGCTCTCAAAGGCTTGGAGTGTCTTAATCTATCCTCTCTGTCATTTAACAGTTTGATGCCCTGACTAGGCAAGCGTGGGCTTAGAGGTTTCTTCTTTTGACAGCAAAGTAACTACATTATGTTAGTTTGTTGCGCTGGCAGGGAGCTCTCTCATGCGAGAGATGCCCCACAATCACTTTTGATGTTTTGGCTGTGTTGCGCTGTTGATGCTCCATGATCGCTTGTTGGTTGTGGTTGCATCGTGCTGGGCTTTTTTCCCCTTCTGACCTCTATCCTTCGGCCACTATCTCCCGACAACTATTTCCCGGCCTCTGTTACATGGTGGAATGGGTCTTCGGGCCTTTGTAATCCCTTTAAAATGCGAATAATGACCGTTTTCTGTTTAATACAGAAAACGCTACAAAAATGAGAAATCCTACCCATCTCTGCTCATTTTGGACTTAAAAAGTCCTTAAACATGTCCTATTCCTCTATCGGGTTTGCCCTCTGGGTCGCTATCAGAAGTCGCTAGTGGCATGTTACAACATTCCCTTTGTATTTTTCGAATATGTTAAAAAACACTGAAAACCATGAAAAATCAGCTTTGGCAGACCTGAAATTCTATATATTTTCATTCCCGAACCCCTTCGGGTCTAGGTTTTATCTCATTGGTGTTGCTCCAGGGTTCCCTTTGTATTTCGTTAAATAACGAAAACCTGTGAAAATGTATTGGAAATGGCCTTTCTGTGGACCTCAAATATTATGCAATATCATATATATAACCGTCGGGTTCGGTTAATCAGATTGCACATATACCTATGCATAGGCCCCGCCCCATGGTTAGCACTCCTTGATTATCTTCAATAGCGATCCTGCAATGCAATGTGGGTTGTCGATCTGTGTGCTTGATCGACGGTCCATGTTGCATTGCTGATCGTCGTCGCAAGTTCCATATGGTGTGCGCCGATACCCAACGATTGCCTCCACCGATTGCGACCCGCCGATTGGAGATCACTGATCGGGGGTGTCTTCCACCCAACCTTAAGTCCTCTGTTTTGGCCGATTGTGATTTGCTGCTTAGATATGGGCCATTGATTGACCAGATCTGACAACTGTTGTGTGTTGGACTGTGTATGCCTCCAATACATGTTTTTTCACAGTTTTCTCTGGTTTTTGCCTCCCGATAGTGCTTTTCCGCCCTTCCAAGGGCTCTTGGCATGTGATTGTTTTGATTTTTCAATGATCCTTAAGAAAATTTTGAAGACTTTGGGAGTGTTTTGGATCCATTTTTGGGCCAAATGCTAACAAGGCTAACACTGGCTCCTTCTAGGGATGAAATCCTCCCTGTGAGGTTTCAAGAATCATAGAACAATGCCTTTCCTGTAAAAACAAGATCAAATATTCCTCCTAGTAGTCCATTGGGCATCGAGTCTATTTTGCAACAAAATAAAAAATTGAAAAACAAATTTACAACACCAAGGCTTTAAAGCCTTAAATGAAATAAAGTTTCAAAAACCGCCCATTGACTGGGCCATCAAAAACACCTTCCCCCTTTAAATTGTGCAGAATGAAAATGTTGCTCATCTGAACTTGAGCGATGACAAACAGACCTGTCCATAAGGTAGCAAATTTACCATGGTTTCCCTTCTTTTCCTTCAACGCGTCCCATTTGAGAACCTAGTCACCAAACTGAAAATTGTCCCATTTTACCTTTCTATCAAAGGTTTCTTTGATCTTCTTCTGATGACTTTCAACAAACTCATCAAAGACTTGTAAAAGCCTATTAATTTCATCATCCTCTTCAAAACTTTCCAGTATTTGACATTGTGAGGCAACGATGGTCTATATTTTACCTCATCTCTGTATGCTTTCAACCTTGGATGCTTTGCTTCGAAAGTTTTGTTGACTTGAAAAATTAATATTAAAGATAAATGAATGCATTCCTGTGTGGGGGACATAATGACCAAAACTGCCCCTGCAGCATCCTTAGAGCAAGCCCCATCAAACAATATATCCCAAATCTGTGGGCCTTCTTCCTCTGTGATTCGGCAAACTGGTTTCTTAAACTACGTGGAGGCCAACTGAGATTCTTCAATCTGAAGGAAACAAGCTCCAAAATTAATGTCGACAGCATAGATGGGATGATTAGTGGGATTCCTTTCATCACTGATGATATAAGCCAACTGAGCCTCTCTATACAATCTGCTATTTTCACCTCCAAAAGCTGGGACAGTAGCACAGGATAGAACATTTTGCAATGTTCCACCTAATCTCTTGATCCAACCTCTGGAAAGCAACATGCAAACTTGGGGGGTAAATCTGCTACCACAATATCCATCATCATGCTCTTCATTGGCAACTAAGACAAAGTGATGGCTAGGTCCTTGATTAATCCCTAACATTTCACTTTTCTAGAGTCAAAAGAAAATAGGTCATGATAAGGCTTGGTAATGACAAGACCCAATTTATCCATGACAGCCTTGGGCATTAGATTATGGCTAGCTCCAGTGTCTAGAAGGAAGTTGTGAAGGATCTTACCATAAATAGTCAGAGAGACATAGAATGATGTGGAGCTGTCCTCACAATTTTCAATCATTAGGCTAAGAATAACAGTTAAGTTGTCATCTTGCAAATTTACATAGTCAGTGGAGGCTTGGATGGCTTTAGGCTCAAGGGTCTCAAGGATGGATCTTTTGAAGAACTCATTCTTCACTAGTTCAATTAGAGGCATAGGTTTTCTTAGCTTTTGAATTTCTAATTGAAAACTGAAAGGAGAAGGAGACTTGTCAAGGCCTCTTACCCCATGGGCTGGAGCTTTGAGGATGATAGGATCAACTGCTGGTCGCTTTGCTTAATAGCTTGTTGTACTGCAGGGATAGCAGCTCTTTGAACAGGAGTTTCCTTGGAATTATTCATCTTAGACCTTAGATTATATCTTTGCTGATCTTTAGTTTGTAGAGAAACTTCACTGTCCCACTCTTGGCTAATATGGTCATTGAATAATGACTTTTCATAGGCAACTAAGTTCAAAAGGGGGGCACTACCTTTGTCTTCCATACAATGGATCTCATCATCTTCTTCAAACTTCTCTTCTTCCATGACTGCATTTTGAAAAGGGGTCTTCGCCCTTTGGTCTTCATTTGCATCTTTGCTTCTTTACAAAATCTGCAACTGCTCATTAGCTCTTGTATATGGATTTGGATTTATAGGAGCAAAGGTATTAGAAACACTTCCATTTCCAGGGTGCTACTCAACCTTTAATTTGGAGATTTTAGAGGCCAATGACTCTATCATCTTGGTCATTTTATCGATCTTGGGATCCGAAGATGATGAAGACTCGCCCCTCTGTCTTCTTCTATCAATATTTCCCTTGAGCTTCTTTGCAGCCATCATGTTTGATTCTACTTCCAAGGCTACATCCTGCATATCAGCCAAAGTAGCACATTGCCTCTTCCTCAACAGTAGGAAGAAGTCAGAATCATAAGCACATGCATAGGTGAGTTTAGAAAAGGTAGTGGTGGGTTTTACTTCAGCTGGTATCTTGTTGTACATGCGGTTAAACCTCTTATTAAAATCAAACAACAACTCACCATTTTCCCTCTTTAAGTTCCCAAACTCAGTGTAGTAGTAGAGGAGATCCTTCTTATCCCCCCAATGCTTTAGGAATGCATCATCTAAAGCCTCAATATCTGCTGTAGATCTTGGGGTCAGTTCTTTGAACCATTTTCTAGCCTCTCCATTTAGGCTTTGGACAAAGACTCTCATCCACACATCATCTTCACTAACGTCCAGGCTATCAGCATAGCTATAGAATGATTCAAGATGTTCTTCAACTGTAACACCTTCAGTCCCAGTGAACATAGGCCTATATTTATGATATTCTCCAGTAGGCATGGCATTCAAAGGAGTGGGTACTACTAGTAGTCCATACCTAGCAGCTATGATTCTTTCCATTTTGGTGGGTGCTTGTGGTCCTGCCATAGTTGTGGTGGCTATAAAGGTACTAGTAGTCTGAATAATAAAGGGCCGAGGAGTGACTGCTAAGACTAAAGGAGTATGATGGATAGGAGGTGAGATTTCCTTTGGGCTTATAACAAAAGGAGAACATAAGGAATAAGGAGCTTTATGAATCTCTGAGATTTTTTCTTCACTGCTAGTATTAGATGATATACTCTCAACATGTATTTGTTTTATTGCAGGATTTTCTTGAAGAGATATAGAAGATTGTTTAGATTTACCTCAACCTGATGCTCCTTTCTGTAATACCTTTCTTTCTTTGATGATTTTTTCAGGATCAGGTACTGGGTCAGCTTGTGGCTTCTGAGGTTTTCTTCGAGCATGCCTCACAAACTGAGCCAGAACTATGAAGTGGAGTCACCAAAGAGGTTCAGCCTCCAATAAAGTCACCAGATAGATGATTACAACCAAAAAGTGCCCAGACTTTGTCTATCATCAAAGTTGTATATGTGCCATCTACCACAGAATCTGAGTTTCAGTTTCCTCTCCCCAACAATGGCACCAATTATGTTATCACTCCAGGAAACTCTCCTAGTTTGTAGCTCGGAGATGCCTGGTAACATATAATCTTCAATATTGTTCTCAGAACTATTGGAATGGGTGATGTTTTGGATCAAGCCAGATAACCGTTTCAACTCTGTTTTTACTCAAGACATGCATGAACACCCCTAGCTTCACAAGGCTTTAGACCACTAATGCTCAATAGTTTGTAGATTCAATGGATAAATAGAGAATACTAACTGTACCAGCAGATCCATATATATACACATATGAATGGCTAGCTACAGGAAGTAAAATAAACTTGCAAATCTAACTTATCAACGCAAAGATAAGATGACAGTTATATGGCATTAGACACAGAAGAAACATGAACAACCTGTTCAAGTGCAAGCTTAGAATAGAAGAGAAAATGGACATTGAACATATAACAACAAGAGAATCTTATATTTGCTGGAATGAAGATGAGACACTTGAGTAGCAAAGTCTCTACAATCTCTAGAATTTGAACACTTGTTACATTTAACTTTTAGCCATTTATAGGCCTTTTACGATGCTCCTGAGCTCTCAAAGGCTCAGAGTGTCTTAATCTATCCTCTCTGTCCTTTAACTGTTTGATGCCCTGACTAGGCAAGCATGGGCTTGGAGGTTTCTTCTTCTGATAGCAGAGTAATTGCATTCTATTAGTTTGTTGCACTGGCAGGGAGCTCTTTCGTGCCAGAGATGCCCCACAATCACTTCTGTTGTTTTGCCCATGTTGCACTATTGGTGCTCCATGATCGCTTGTTGGTTGTGTCTGCATCGTGCTGGGTTTTTTGCCCCTTTCGGCCTCTACCAGCCGATCGCTGTCTCCCGACAACTGTTTCCCAGCCTCTGTTATGTGGTGGAATGGGTCTTCGGGCATTTGTAATCCCTTTAAAATGCAAACAATGATTATTTTCTGTTTAATATAGAAACGCTGCAAAAATGAGAAATCCCACCCATCTCTACTCATTTCGGACTTAAAAAGTCCTTAAACATGGCCTATTCCTCTATCGGGTCCGCCCTCTGGCTCACTATCGCAAGTCGCTAGTGGCATGTTATAATCTTCCCTTTGTATTTTTGGAATATGTTAAAAAACACTAAAACCATGAAAAATCAGCTTTGGCGGACCTCAAATTCTATATATTTTCATTCTCGAACCCCTTTGGGTTTGGGTTTTATCGCATCGACACTGCTCCAAGGTTCCCTTTGTATTTCGTTAAATAACAAAAAATTGCGAAAATGTATTGGATATGGCCTTTTTGCGGACCTCAAATATTATGCAATATCATATATAACTGTCGGGTCCAGTTAATTAAATCGTACATATACCTGTGCATAGGCCTCGCCCCATGGTTAGCGCTCCTTGATTATCTGCAATAGCAATCCTCCGACGCGATGTGGGCCATCGATCTACACGCTAAATCAATGGTCCACGTTGCATCGCTGATCTCCGTCGCAAGTTCCATATGGTCCGTGCCAATACCCATTGATTGCGACCCGCCAATCAGAGATCACTGATTGGGGGTGTCTTCCACCCAACCTTAAGTCCTTTGTGTTAGCAGATTGCGATTTTCCACTTAGATCTAGGCCTTTGATCAGCCAGATCTGACGGCTACTATGCGTTGGACTGTGTATGCCTCTGATACATGTTTTTTCACAGTTTTCTGTGGTTTTTGCATCTTGATAGTGCTTTTCCTCCCTTCCAAGGGCTCTTGGCATGTGATTGTTTCAATCTTTGGATGATCCTTACGCAAATTTTGAAGACTTAGGGAGTGTTCTAGATCCATTCTTGGCCAAATGTTAACGAGGCTAATAGATCCTTTAAAATTCTAGGTAATCGTTGACTTGCATGCGCCTTCCTCCCTCTTTCAGTTACAAAGACTCTAAGTGAAAGCCAAATTCCTGAGGAGGTTCATTCCTAATTATGTTGAACTGATCAAAAGATTTACTCGCTTACTAAAAAAAGGGATTCCCTTCCATTGCGATGACACTGCACATAAAGCGTTTGATGCCTTGAAAGATGTACTGGTTCGAGCATCTCTCTTATATCCCCCCGACTAGCGCAACTATTTGTTGTACCTATCTGCTGCCATCTCTACTATAGCTACGGTGTTGGTCCAAGAAGACGATATGGGGACTAAATATCCAATTTATTATCTTATTGAGAACCTGAATGATATCAAGATCTAGTATACTCATGTGGAAAAGTTAACTTTGGTGGCTGTTCAAGAAATCTAGATGTTTTGCCATTACTTCTTACTTCACAAAACTACAATTATTTTAGATTGCAACCTTATGACATACATATTGTCACGACAATTTTTGGGGTGAAATATTCTAAGTGGATCGTTATTCTCCAAAGAATTCAACCTGGAATTCATTGAATCCAAGTCAAATAAATCCTTAGTTTTTGCTGAGCTAATGTGTGATCTCCCTACCCTAGATGTTGAATCTACATTTGAAGATTCCATCCCAAACGAGCCATTGTTTATGATCTCATCATCTAACCCATGGTATGGAGATTTTCTTATCAATATCCAGACCTAAACTTTCTGACCTAATACCACTTGCTTAGATTAGCGACGTATCTAGTACCAATCCCAAAATTATGTGATTATCGACAACACCCTTTACCGTTATGGTATCGATACAATTTTATGTAGGTGCCTCACTCTCGAGGAGGCTAAGAAATTTCTTGAATGGATGCCACTCGGGGGCATGTGACAGAAATCTATTTGGTTGCCCTATCGCTCAAAATATCTTATGCATCGACTACTTTTGGCTGATCATTTCTGCAACTATACCCTTGTAGTCCATAAATTTCATGTGCATCAAATCTGTGATTGAAAATTTCATGATACACCTTCTCCATTGCATCTCGTTGTCACCGTTGGTCCCTTTGAAAAATGGGATATCGACTTTATGACATGTAACCCTCATTTGGTCAAGTGGCATGACTATATTATTATTGTTGTTGACTACTTTACCAAGTGTGCCAAAGAAATTCCTACATTCAATAACACCAGTGAAACAACTTCTTAATTTTTCTTCAACCACATGATTCCTAGGTTTGGTGTTCTGCAAGAAATATTAATAGATCATGAGAAGAACTTTTGAAATCACATGATGACTGAATTAATAGCCAAATTGGGACTTTCACATGAAAATTCCACTCCCTATTATCCTCAGGCTAAAGGACAAGTTGAGGAAATTAACAAAGTTCATAATACTATGCTTCAATGCATGAGAGGGGTCCACAAATCAGATTGGCACTTGCTTCGCTTTGTTGCCTTGTGGGCATATCGAAGCCCAATTAGGAATTCTCCCAGATTCACATACTTTTAGTTAGTGTATATTCTGGAAGCGATCCTCCCTGTCGAATGTGAAATTCCATCATTGAAACTAGTTATTGAACTTCATCATTCTACTTTTACAGAGGAGGAGCTTCTTTTACATCTAACATGTTGAGATGAAATTTGACACAATGCAGCAATAGCCAATAAAGCCCATGAAAGACGCATCAAAGTGAAATATGATAAAAGTCTCAAACCTACAGTCTTCTCAGAAGGAGACCTAGTTCTCTTATATGACCAGGATTCTGAGAAGTTAGGCCGAGAAAATTTCTAGCCTATGTGGCTGGGCTCATACATTGTCAAGCATGTGCTTGCAAAAGGGGCTTATGATTTAGTAGACCTCAGTGGAGTTCCACTGGTGTAGCCTAGAGATGAGTTGTACCTCAAAAAGTAATATGCTTAATGCCATGCATATTACATTGTGTAAATACTAACTATAGGTGTGTTGAGTGTGCTTGTAGTGTGTTTTTCAGATTTTCCCATGATTTATGTTCATTATGTTTACTTTTGGATTACAGATGTCAAAATCTCTCAAATCGTATATTGGTTATGCTAATGGTGCTATTCGTAGTACTCGGAACCTATCATCTGCATCATGGGCTATCTTTGCTCCAAATGGCAAGCTAGTGAGTATGCAAGGGATTTGTAATGGTCGCTATACTAACAACATCGTTGAGTATAACATAGTGGTTGAGCTACTATCTAATGCTATTTCACATGGTATCCATCGTATAGTCATCAGGATTGACTCACAGCTTGTAGTAATACAACTCTCTACTATCTATTTATTGAGAAATATCGCCATCCTTTTCATGGTTTTCAGAGTGTGTCTTCTGGAAATACATTTTGATTTCATAAGATATGAACATATTTCTAAAAGTATGAACACATTATCATATGCCCTAGCTAATTTTGTTTTAGATCGAAATTTGCAACAAATGTATATAACTTTCAATTCACATCACATCATATTGAAAGCAGAATAGGAACTAGGAAACACTATATATATATATATATATATATATATATATATATATATTTAATTTATATTTAATTTTGGTTTTATAAAATGTGTGTCTCGAGACACATATGGCTACATTTCCCATATAAAAACTACATGAAAAGCATCTAAGTAGACAAATCAATGGTGCTCATGATAAAATGACACTTCATGAGCTATCTTACATAGTAATTGACCAATACAACTAGGACTTTGGTTGTGTGACGTTGAAGTTGCAATAGAAGCTAATAGACCACAGTCTCATCAATCCCATGTGTCAATCCTTCCATGTGGTTCTCCACCTCTAATGGAATATCAGCTACCTCAGGATCTCATAACACATCCCGTCTTACTGCAGTGACCGGTACTAGTCTCACTACCTCCTCTTGTGGCTGTCTCTTTGTTTGACGGAGATATGTAGCACCTACTAGTCAAAAAAGTCCCACATTTGCATGGAAACATCAAATAGTTTAGTCTCGAGAAAATCAAAAAACACAAAAAAAATCATAAAACATTCAAAAACATAATGGTCGAAATATCTTACCTAACACATCCCATTGCTCACCCTCATGCAACTCGAGCTCGATATCATCACGGAAATCCATCCCTACATAAGGATAGTCATCAATGATGAAGAAATGTTTGTGTAACCACCCAAATAACGTTGATGAAAACTTTATTATTGTTGGGCTTGCATGTCGTCTCATGTGGTCTATCCACCTCCTCATTTGCGGGGTCCTCAGATTGATGGGATCCAGTACAATCTACTGAGGTTGCAGCAATTGTACCTGCTCTAGAGAAAAAGAGACCAAGATCACACCATAGACGAAGTTATTCAACTTCACCTCCTTTTATTTAGTAAGTTGTTAATTCTAATTGACCAAGACACCCACACTCGAGTTGAATATTGTTGGTTCTAGACACTTTATCCCATACTGCATGTATGATTTTCTTGCTACATGTAGCATTGAGCTACTTGCCAATCTTGCAATAATGAACAAGATCATTCTCAAAGGTAATTCAGTTACATCCTTTATGTTGATCTTTCCATCCCTAGTAGGAAGGGCTCAAGGTCTGCAATAGGTAAAGTGATATAGTCTTTCACTGTCTCACTACCACTTCTTCCACCTACAAGAGAGACAAGGGCACATCGCTTTGAAAATCGTGTCAGAAAGTAAATATCCTCTACCTATATCTCGAGTAGATTCTCCCCAAACCTGAATGATTGTGCTTGAATATCCCATTAACAGACAAGGTATTTCAATAACTCCATTTGTTAGCTCATACCAGGAAGCAAGGAGAATTTTAATAACCCACAATTTTTGAGTGACTGGATGGTAGCAGGTCGTTTTCCATATTCAAGTCTTATTCCTCATGTTCTCTTTCTCTCCAAATGAATGTCTTTTTGTGCTAATGTGTACCAAAAAAATAAATGAATGATCCGTTAGGCTCTTTCCCATACAAAGCACTTGACAAAATTTGAGGCAAAACTAAAAGAAAACTTGGAGAAATGTGCCCAATGCACCCCAACAGTGTCTACCAGAGTGTTGCACCTCTACCTGCAGTGTTTCCCTACCTAGGTGTAATTCAGTTTTCGACATGGGGGGTGCATTGGTCCCATGATGTTTTTTATGAACTCCACAGGCCTTAAAAACGTTAAAAATTTACATGGAAACAAAAAAGTGAATTTTGGAAAGATATAGAAAGGTTTCAATTCCTACGTGGAAGCGACGACGCTTGAAATGGTTCCCTGGATTGGCTATAATCAGCTGCAAAATATCGAGGGAAAAAGGGCTCCAAATACTCACTGTTGAAGGTAAAATGTGAAATGGTAGAAATATGTTGACTGTGCTCAACCCACTAACTTGTCAAGGGATCTCCTCAATAAGAAGTCCCAACTAGACCTCAGACCATTTGGAGTAGGAGTCCAAACAGTGGGTAGTAAAGTAATGCCGTGACTGCTATAACGCGTAGAGGTAAATGTGATAACTTTGTCCAAAGAAAGTATATTGCCTTGCAACAACTCAAGCGAGATGCATGGAGTTCTATCACATAGAGGGGAAAAGGAAGTGTGTCCCTTATAATCCTATAATAGTACACAACCTAAAAGGAACACACTAGCGGAATGACGTCACAAGCTAGAAAGAGGAATAGTCCACAAACCAAAGTGACGGGTTAAACCAACAACATGTCTGCAACAATATTCATACAGTTTAATGCAAAAAATTTCATACACAAATGTGTAAGTTATTGCTGAAGAAACCATAATCGTTTAACTATAATAACAACATATGCATGAAAATGTGTTGGCTTTGTTATATGTTATTAAGTGAAAGCTTTGTCCATACATACACCATTGACAACCACTAGCCCCAATAGTGGAACATTATAGTCAACACTACCTACATCTCCAAAGATGTGTACTCGCTCTACGTTTTGGAGAAGCTAAGGCTAGTCACAATACTCTCTAAGCCTTCTCTAAGAAATTTCTACCCAAACGCTTGGCTCCCAAAAGTTTGTACTATGGGTTATGATGTTCTATATATAGCAAAGGGTGGGGTGGCCCTTGACATTCCCCTTTGACTCTTTGACTACCCTCATGCCTCTTCACATTATATAGTGACTGCTCACATTCCACTAGTGACACTTAGAATTTCACTTACAACATATTTACAATAATACAATTTCCACATATACCCATGTGGGACAAAATAGGCTAGAGACTGCCCAACAAGAAAAAATAGTATGACACCAGAGTTTGGGGAAAGACCAACTCGGCAGCCTCCACTTGATGATACTCAGTCACGTACAAATTTGTATTGTGCAATGATGTCCCCAAACTACTTGATGATGTCTTTTGGGTAGTGTACTCTTGTTTCCATAGCATCCGGGTATATGGTCTTGGAACCTTTGTCCCTCTCGTTCTGAAGCATGTGTAGCATGGTGTAGACCATGATAGGACCACCAATGTGCTTCTGAATGTTTGGTGCGCTCGGATTTGAGTCATCCCTGGTGACCTCTCACCTTAGCTACTCCATGTATTTGTTGATGTCCAACCAGACTTGGTTCTTGTGATTAGCTTTGGTGAGGGAACTTACATCTGTTCACTCTCTTCCTCAACTGTTGGTTGTTCCAGCTCATCCACATGTAATATCATTGTTTTCCCTATCATTGTGCCTTGCCTTTATTCTTCTTCTTTTTTTTGCTTCTTTTCTTTTTCTCTCCTTCTTAGCTCCCGTTCTTCCTTGGGTTCTTGTTTTTCTTGCTGCGATCTTAGTTATGCTACCTGCAAGTTTTTCTTTTCTATCTTCCTCGGCTCTAGTGTCTGTGTCCTCCTCTTCCTTTTGCTTATGTTGTCAAAGTTTCTTGCATGAATATTGAATCTAATTATTCTCTCAACTTTGTTCTCCCTCTGTTATGTCATCAATTTCCTCTTTCCCTAATTTTGTACTAGATTGTTACCTTCTACCACTGCTACTAGTCTTGTTTCCATGTTAGTGTTGACTCATTTTATGTAAATAGTTGGGCATATGCATATTTTGGTAAGTAAAATGGTGCTTTCTCAACTACTTCCCTGGTAGTTCTTTCAGTGGTCGCTCTTGAAGCACTTCTCTTTCGTGCCATGGTACACTAACTGATAGAGAGAAGCACTTCACGAGTACCTATGGGACATAAAGGATACTGATGGAAAGAAAACATTAGCGCTTACAAATCTAACTCTACAACATGATCAAGTAGCAACCAGTGCATCTAATGAGAGGAAATGCACATTTTTTAATGACAAGGGGTGACTGAATGACTGTGGGAACTGTGCATTGCGCCATCCCAACAATCAGTGTGGAATATTGATGACTAGAACTGTGTAATGTGCAGCTTAGTCTAGGATAGGGCTTGGGAGAGACTGTGCATTATGTTAAATCCCTTCATAAAACACAACATGTCTGCAACAATATTCATACAATTTAATGAAAAATAGTTCATAGACAAATGCGTAAGTTAAATAACATACATTGCTGAAGAAACCATAATTGTTTAACTATAATAACAACATATGCATGAAAATGTGTTGGCTTTGTTATGTGTTATTAAGTGAAAGCTCTGTCCATTCATACACCATTGACAACCACTAGCCCCAATAGTGGAACATTATAGTCAACACTACCTACTTCTCCAAAGATGTGTACTTGCTCTATGTTTTGGAGAAGCCAAGGCTCGTCACAATACTCTCTAAGCCTTCTCTAAGAAATGCCTAGCCAAATGCTTGGCTCCCAAAAGTTTGTACTATGTGTTATGATGTTCTATATATAGTGAAGGGTGGGGTGGCCCTTGACATTCCTCTTTAACTATGCGAGATTTCTTCATTTATGGATGGAATCTCAGGCTATAATAAAGTCAACATTCTCCCGGTGGACCAACCTAAAACTGCATTTATTTTTCCCTAGGGTATTTTTTCTTATAGAAATCTCCCTTTTGATTTAAAGAATTCAGGGGCCATGTTTCAATGTGTGATAGACTACACTTTCCACGACATCATGCATATTGTTCAACCCTATTTGAACAATCTCCTGGCTCACTCCAAGCATCGGCCTGATCACCCCTTGCATTTACGAGTCATTTTTATCCATTGTAGACATTATAACATTTGACTCAACCCACACAAATGTGTGTTATGTGTCAGTTTTGGTCGACTCCTTGGTTTCATAATTTCGAAAAAAGGAATTCGTATTGATCCTATTATCACTCCAGGAAACTCTCCTAGGTTGCAGCTCAGAGATGCTTGGTAACATATAATATTCAATATTGTTCTCTAAACTATTGGAATGGATGATGTTTTTGATCAAGCCAAATAACCATTTCAACTCTATTTTTACTCAAGACATGCATGAACACCCTCAACTTTACAAGGATTTAGACCACTAATGCTCAATAGTTTGTAGATTTAATGGATAAATGGAGAATACCGACTGTACCAACTGATGCATATATAAACACATATGAATGGCTAGCTACAGGAAGTAAAAGAAGTTTGCAAATCTAATTTATCAACGTGGAGATAAGATGACAATTATCTGGCATTAGACACGAAAGAAACATGAACAATTTGTTCATGTGCAAGCTTAGAACATAAGAGAAAATGGACATTGAACATATAATAGAAAAAGAATCTTGTATTTTCTAGAATGAAGATGAGACGCTTGAGTAGAAAAGTCTCTACAGTCTCCAGAAGTTGAACCCTTGTTACATTTAAATTTCAGCCATTTATAGGCCTTTCAAAATTCTCCTGAGCTCTCAAAGGCTTGGAGTGTCTTAACCTATCCTCTCTGCCATTTAACTGTTTGATGCCCTGAATAGGCAAGCGTGGCCTCGGAGGTTTCTTATACAACAGAGTAACTGCATTATGTTAGTTTGTTATGCTAGCAAGGAGCTCTCTCATGCCAGAGATGCCCCACCATCACTTCTGTTGTTTTGGCTGTGTTGCATTGTTGATGCTCCATGATCGCTTGTTGGTTGTGGCTGCATCGTGCTGGGCTTTTTTCACCTTCTGGCTTCTATTCGTCGGCCGCTATCTCCCGGCAACTATTTATCGGCCTCTGTTATGTGGTGGAATGGGTATTTAGGCCTTTGTAATCCCTTTAAAATGCGAATAATGATTGCTTTCTATTTAACACAGAAAACACTACAAAAATGAGAAATTCCACCCATCTCTGCTCATTTCGGACTTAAAAAGTCCTTAAACATGTCCTATTCCTCTATTGGGTCTACCCTCTAGGTCGCTATCACAAGTCGCTAGTGGCCTGTTACAATATTCCCTTTGTATTTTTGGAATATGTTAAAAAACACTAAAAACGATGAAAAATCGGGTTTGGCGGACTTGAAATTCTATATATTTTCATTCCCGAACCCCTTTAGGTCCAGGTTTTATCTCATTGGCATTACTCAAAGGTTCTCTTTTTATTTTGTTAAATAACGAAAAATTGTGAAAATGTGTTGGGAATGGCCTTTCTTCGGACCTCAAATATTATGCAATATCATATATATAACTGTCGGGTCTGGTTAATCAGATTGCACATATACCTGTGCATAGGCCTCACCCCATGGATAGTGCTCCTTGATTATCTCCAATAGCGATCCTGCGACATGATGTGGGCCATCGATTTGCATGCTTGATCGATGGTCCACGTTGTTGCATCGTTGATAGTTGTTGCAAGTTCCATACGGTCTGTGTCGATACCTGCCGATTGCCTCCACCGACTGTGACCCGCCAATCTGAGATCGCTGATCGGGGGTGTCTTTTGCCCAACCTTAAGTCCTCCATGTTGGCTAATTGCGATTTTCTGCTTAGATCTGGGATATTGATCGGCCAGATCTGACGGCTGTTGTGCGTTGGACTGTGTATGACTCTGATACATGTTTTTTCATGGTTTTCTTTGGTTTTTGCCTCTCGATAGTGCTTTTTCGCCCTTCCAAGGGCTCTTGGCATGTGATCGTTTTGATCTTTCAATGATCCTTAAGCAAATTTTGAAGACTTTGGGAGTGTTTTGGATCTATTTTAGGGCCAAATGCTAACAAGGCTAACACTGGCTCCTTTTGTTGACGAAATCCTCCCTGTGAGGTTTCAAGAACCATAGAACAATGCCTTTCCTGTAAAAACAAGATCAAATCTTCCTCCTAGTGTTCCATTGGGCATGGAGTCTATTTTACATCAAAATAAAAAACTGAAAAACATATTTACAACACCAAGGCTTTAGAGCCTTAAATGAAATAAAGTTTCAAAAACCACCCACTGATTGGGCCATCAAAACACCTTCCCCCTCTAAATTGTGCAGAATGAAAATGTTTCTCTTCTAAACTTGTGCGATGACAAATGGACCTATCCATAAGGCAACAAATTTACCATGGTTTCCCTTCTTTTCCTTCAACGCATCCCATTTGAGAACCCAGTCACCAAACTGAAAAATTGTCCCATTTTACCTTTCTATCAAAGGTTTCTTTGATCTTCTTCTGATGACTTTCAACAAATTCATCAAAGACTTGTAAAATCCTATTAATTTCATCATCCTCTTAAAAAAAATTCCAGTATTTGACATTGTGAGGCAATGATGGTCTGTATTTTACCTCATCTCTGTATGCTTTCAGCCTTGGATTCTTTGCTTGGAAAGCTTTGTTGACCTGCAAAGTTAATATGAAAGATAAATGAATGTATTCCTGTATGGGGGACATAAGGACTACACCTACCCCTGCAGCTTCCTTAGAGCAAGCCCCATCAAACAATATATCCCAAATCCATGGGCCTTCTTCCTTTGTGATCTAGAAAATTGGTTTCTTAAGCTGCGTGGAGGCCAACTGAGATTCTTCAATCTGAAGTAAACAAGCTCCAAAATCAGTGTCAATGGCATAGATGGGATGAGTAATGGGATAGTAGCACAGGACAGATCATTTTTCAATGTTCCACCTAATCTCTTGATCCAGCCTCTGGAAAGAAACATGCGAAACTTGGGGGGTACATTTGTTACCACAATATCCATCATCATGCTCTTCATTGGCAACTCAGACAAAGTGATGGCTAGGTCCTTGATTAATCCCAGAAATTTCACTTTTCTAGAGTCAAAAGATAACAGCTCATGATAAGGCTTGGTAATGTCAAGGCCCAATCTATCCATGATAGCCTTGGGCATTAGATTATGGCTGGCTCCAGTGTCCAGAAGGAAGTTGTGAAGGATTTTATCAGAAATAGTCAGAGAGACATAGAATGATGGGGAGCTGTCCTCACAATTTTCAATCATTGTGCTGAGAATAACAGCTGATTTGTTATCTTGCAGATTTACATAGTCGGTGGAGGCTTGGATGGCTTTAGGCTCAAGGGCCTTGAGGATGGATCCTTTGAAGAACTCATTATTCACTGGTTCAATCAGAGGCATAGGTATTCTTAGCTTCTGAATTTCTGATTGAAAACTGAAAGGAGAAGGAGACTTGTCAAGGCCTCTTACCTCGTGGGCTGGAGCTTTAACGATGATAGGATCAACTGCTGGTCACTTTGATTATTAGCTTGTTGTACTATAGTGATAGCAACTCTTTGAACAAGAGTTTCCTTGGCATTATTCATCTTAGACCTCATATTATATCTTTGTTGATCTTCAGTTTGTAGAACAGCTTCATCGTCCCACTCTTGGCTGATCTAGTCATTGAATAATGAATTTCATAGGAAACTAAGGTCAAAAAAGGGGCACTACATTTTTTTTCCATACAATGGATCTCATCATCTTCTTCAAACTGCTCCTCCTCCATGGCTGCATTTTGAAAAGGGGTCTTCACCCTTTGGTCCTCATTGGCATCTTTGCTTCTTTATAGAATCTGCAACTGCTCATTAGCTCTTGTATATCGATTTGGATTTATAGGAACAAAGGTATTAGAAACACTTCCTTTCCCAGGGTGCTACTCAACCTTTAATTTGGAGATTTCAGAGGCCAATGACTCTATCATCTTGGTCATTTTATTGATCTTGGGATCCGAAGATGATGAAGACTCGCCCCTCTGTCTTCTTCCATCAATATTTCCCTTGACCTTCTCTGCAGCCATGATGTTTTATTCTACTTCCAAGGTTGCATCCTGCATATCAACCAAAGTAGCACATCGCCTCTCCCTCAACAGTAGGAAGAAGTTAGAATCAAAATCACTGGAATAGGTGAGTTTAGCAAAGGTAGTTGTGGGTTTTACTTCAGCTGGTATCTTGTTGTACATGCAGTTAAACCTCTTATTAAAATCAGACAGCAACTCACCATTTTCCCTCTTTAAGTTCCCAAACTCAGTGTGGTAGTAGAGGAGATCCTTATTATCCCCCAAATACTTTAGGGATGCATCATCTAAAGCCTCAATATCTGTTGTAGATCTTGGGGTCAGTTCTCTGAACCATTTTCTAGCCTCTCCATCTAGGCTTTTGACAAAGACTCTCATCCACACATCATCTTCACTAATGCCCAGGTTATCAGCATAGCTATAGAATGACTCAAGAAGTTCTTTAGTTGTAACACCTTCAGTCCCAGTGAACTTAGGCCTATATTTCTGATATTCTCCAATAGGCATGGCATTCAAAGGAGTGGGAAGTACTAGTGGTCCATACCTAGCGGCTATGATTCTTTCTGTTTTGATGGGTGCTTGTGGTCCTGCCATAGCTGTGGTGGCTATAAGGGTACTAGCAGTGTGAATAATAGAGGGCTGAGGAGTGATTGCTAAGACTAAAGGAGTATGATGGATAGGAGGTGAGGTTTCCTTTGGGCTTACAACAAAAGGAGAACCTAAGGAATAAGGAGCTTTATGAATATTTGAGAGTTTCTCTTCATTTCTAGTATTAGATGCTATACCCTCAACATGTATTTGTTTTATTGCAGGATTTTCTTAAAGAGATATAGAAGATTGTTTAGATTTACCTCAACCTGATGCTCCTTTTTGCAATACCTTTCTTTCTTTGATGATTTTTTCAGGATCAGGTACTGGGTCAGCTTGTGTTTTCTGAGGTTTTCTTCGAGTATGTCTCACAAACTGAGCCAGAACTATGAAGTGGAGTCGCCAAAGAGGTTCGACCTCCAATAGAGTCACCAGATAGATGATTATAAACAAGAAAGTGTCCAGAATTTGTCTATCATCAAAGCTGGATCTGTGACGTCTGCCACGGAAGCTGAGATTCAATTTCCTCTCCCTGACAACGACACCAATTATGTTATCACTCCAGGAGACTCTCCTAGGTTGCAGCTCAGAGATGCCTGGTAACATATAATCTTCAATATTGTTCTCTGAACTATTGGAATGGATAATGTTTTGGATCAAGCCAGATAACCATTTCAACTCTGTTTTTACTCAAGACATGCTTGAACACCCTCAGATTTATAAGGCTTTAGACCACTAATGCTCACTAGTTTGTAGATTCAATGGATAAATGGAGGATACTGACTGTACCAGCAGATGCATATATAAAAACATATGAATGGCCAGGTGCAGGAAGTAAAAGAAGCTTGCAAATCTGATTTATCAATGCAAAGATAAGATGACAGTTATCTGGCATTAGACACAAAAGAAACATGAACAACCTGCTCAAGTGCAAGCTTAGAATGGAAGAGAAAATGGACATTGAACATATAACAACAAAAGAAGCTTATATTGTTAGAATGAAGATGAGACGCTTGAGTAGCAAAGTCTCTACAGTATCCAAAAGTTGAACACTTGTTACATTTAACTTTCAGCCATTTATAGGCCTTTTGCAATTCTCCTGAGCTCTCAAAGGCTTAGAGTGTCTTAATCTATCCTCTCTATCCTTTAACTATTTGATGCCCTAACTAGGCAAGCATGGGCTCGGAGTTTTCTTCTTCTACAATAGAGTAACTGCATTTTGTTAGTTTGTTGCGCTGGTAGGGAGCTCTCTCATGCCAGATATGCCCCACAATCACTTATGTTGTTTTGGATGTGTTGCGTTGTTGATGATCCATGATCACTTGTTGGTTGTGGCTACATCGTGCTGGGCTTTTCTCCCCTTTCGGCCTCTGTCGGCTGGCCGCTGTCTCCCGACAGCTATTTCCTAGCCTCTATTATGTGGAGGAATGGGTCTTCGGGCCTTTGTAATCCCTTTAAAATGTGAACAATGAATGTTTTCTGTTTAATACAGAAAACACTGCAAAAATGAGAAATCTCACCCATCTCTGCTCATTTCAGACTTAAAAAGTCCTTAAACATGGCCTATTCCTCTATCGGGTCCACCCTCTAGGCCTCTATCGCAAGTCGCTAGTGGCCTAATACAATCTTCCCTTTGTATTTTTGGAATATGTTAAAAAACACTAAAAACCATGAAAAATTAGCTTTGGCGGACTTGAAATTCTATATATTTTCATTCTCGAACCCCTTCGGGTCTGGTTTTTATCACATCAACACTGCTCCAGGGTTCCCTTTGTATTTCGTTAAATAATGAAAATATGCAAAAATGTATTCAAAATGGCCTTTCTGCAGACCTCAAATATTATGCAATATCATATATATAACCATCGGGTCCAGTTAATCAGATCGCACATATACCTGTGCATAGGCCCCACCCCATGGTTAGCGCTCCTTTATTATCTCCGATAGTGATCCTCCAACACGATGTGTGCTGTCGATCTACACACTTAATCGACAGTCCATGTTGCATCACTGATCGTCGTCGCAAGTTCAATACGGTCCGCACCGATACCCGCCAATTGCGACTCACCGATTGGAGATCGCTAATCAGGGATGTCTTCCACCCAACCTTAAGTCCTCTATGTTGGTAGATTGTAGTTTTCCACTTCGATCTGGGTCGTTGATCGTCCAGATCTAACGGCTGCTATGCATTGGACTGTGTATGCCTCTGATACATGTTTTTTCATGGTTTTCTCTAGTTTTTGCCTCCTGATAGTGCTTTTCCTCCCTTCCAAGGGCTCTTGGCATGTCGTTGCTTCGATCTTTGGATGATCCTTAAGCAAATTTTGAAGACTTCGGAAGTCTTCTGGATCTATTTTTGGGCCAAATGCTAACAAGGCTAACAAATCCTTTAAAAGTCCAGGTAATCATTGACTTGCATGTGCCTTCCTCCCTCTTTCAGTTACAAAGACTCTAAGTGAAAGACAAGTTCCTAAGAAGGTTCGTTCCTAATTATATTGAATTGATCAAAAGATTTACTCACTTACTAAAAAATGGGATTCCCTTCCATTGCAATGATGTTGCACATAAAGCATTTGATGCCTTGAAAGATGTACTGGTTCGGTCATCTCTCTTATATTCCCCCCACTATTAGCACGACTATTTCTTGTACCTATCTATTGCCATCTCTACTATAGCTACGATTTTGGTCCAAGAAGACGATATGGGGACTAAATATCCCATTTATTATCTGAGTTAGAACCTGAATGATATCAAGATCCAGTATACTCATGTGGAAAAGTTAACTTTGGTGGTCGTTCAAGAAATCTAGAGATTTTGCCATTACATATTACTTCACAAAACTACGATCATTTCATATTGCAACCTTATGACATACATATTGTCACGACAATTTTTGGGGGAAATATTCTAATTGGATCATTATTCTCCAAGAATTCAACCTAGAATTCATCGAATCCAAGTCAAATAAATCCTTAGTTTTTGCTGAGCTAATGTGCGATCTCCCTTCCCTTGATGTTGAAGCTACATCTAAAGATTCCATCCCAGACGAGCCAGAGGAGACTCAGAAATTCTTGAATGGATGCCACTCGGGGGCATGCAATAGACATGTATTTGGTTACCCTATCACTCAAAATATCTTACGCATCGACTACTTTTGGTTGATGATTTTCTGCAATTGTACCCTTGTAGTCCATAAATTTCATGTGCATCAAATCTATGATAAAAAATTTCCTGATATGCCTTTTCCATTGCATCTCATTGTCACCATTGGTCCCTTTGAAAAGTGGGGTATCGACTTGATGACATGTAACCCTCATTCGGCTAAGCGGCATGACTATATTATTATCGTTGTTGACTACTTTACCAAGTGTGCCAAAGACATTCCTACATTCAATAACACTAGTGAAACAACTTCTTAATTTTTCTTCAACCACATGATTCCTAGGTTTGGTGTTCTGCAGGAAATAGTAACAAATCATGAGAAGAACTTTTGAAATCACATGATGACCGAATTAACTGCCAAATTGGGAATTTCACATGAAAATTCCACTCCCTATTATCCTCAGGCTAATGGACAAGTTGAAGAAATTAACAAAGTTCATAATACTATGCTTCAATGCATGATAGGGGTCCACAAATCAAACTGGCACTTACTTCGCTTTGTTGCCTTATGGGCATACCAAAGCCCAATTAGGACTTCTACCAGATTCACATACTTTTAGTTAGTGTATATTCTGGAAGCGATCCTCCCTGTCGAATGAGAAATTCCATCATTGAAACTAGTTATTGAACTTCATCATGCTACTTCTACATAGGAGGAGCTTCTTTTACATCTAACATGTTCAGATGAAATCTGACACAATGCAGCAATAGCCAATAAAGCCCATGAAAGACGCATCAAAGTGAAATATGATAAAAGTTTCAAATCTACAGTCTTCTCGAAAGGAGACCTAGTTCTCTTATATGACCAAGAGGATGAGAAGTTAGGCTGAGGAAATTTCTAGCCTATGTGGTTGGGCCCGTACATTGTCAAGCATGTGCTTGCAAAAGGGGCTTATGAGTTAGTAGACCTCAATGTAGTTCCAATGGTGTAGCCTAAAAATGGGTTGTACCTCAAAAAATAATATGCTTGATCCCATGCATATCACATTGTGTACATACTGACTATAGGTTTGTTGAGTGTGTTTGTAGTGTGTTTTTCAGATTTTCCCATGGTTTCTATTCATTATGTTTTCTTCTGGATTGCAGATGTCAAAATATCTCAAATTATATATTGGTTATGCTAATGGTGCTACTCGTAGTACTCAAAACCTATCATCTACATCATGGGCTATATTTGCTCCAAATGGTAAGCTAGTGAGTATGCAAGGGATTTGTAATGGTCACTAGACTAACAACACCATTGAGTATAGCATAGTGTTTGAGCTACTATCTGATGCTATTTCACATGGTATCCATCGTATAGTCATCAGGATTGACTCACAGCTTGTAGTAGTACAACTCTCTACTATTTATTCAGTGATAAATATCGCCATCCTTTTCATGGTTTTGAGAGTGTGTCTTCTGGAAATACATTTTGATTTCATACGATATGAACATACTTCTAAAAGTATGAACACATTAGCATATGCCCTAGCTAATTTTGTTTTAGATCGACATTTGCAACAAATAAATATAACTTTCAATTCACATCACATCATATTGAAAGAAGAATAGGAACTAGGGAACACTGAATATTATATATATATATATATATATAATATACTATATATAGATAGATATATTTTGGTTTTATAAAATGTGCGTCTCGAGACACATATGGCTACATTTCCCATATAAAAACTACATGAAAAACATCTAAGTAGACAAATCAGTGGTGCTCAAGATAAAATGACACTTCACGAGCTATCTTACGTAGTAATTGACCAATACGACTAGGACTCTGACTGTGTGTCGTTGAAGTTGCAATGGAAGCTGATCCACCATGGTCTCATCAATCCCATGTGTCAATCCTTCCATGTGGCACTCCACCTCTGATGGAATATCAACTACCTCAGGATCTCATAACACATCCAGTCTTACTGCAATGATCGATACTGGTCTCACTACCTCCTCTTGTGGTTGTCTCTTTGTTCAACGGAGATATGTAGCACCTACTAGTCAAACAAGTCCCACATTTGCATGGAAACATCAAATAGTTTAGTCTCAAGAACATCAAAAAACACAAAAAAATCTTAAAACATTCAAAAACATAATGGTCAAAATATCTTACCTAACGCATCCCATTGCTCACCCTCATGCAACTCGAGCTTGAGATCATCATGGAAATCCATCCCTACATAAGGATAGTCATCAATGATCAAGAAATGCCTGTGTAGCCACCTAAATAAGGTTGATGAAAAATTTATTGCTGATGGGCTTGCATGTTGTCTCATGTGGTCTATCCACCTCCTCATTCGTGGGGTCCTTAGATTGATGGGATCCAGTGCAATCTACTGAGGTTGTAGCAATTGTACCCACTCTAGAGAAAAAGAGACTAAGTTCACACCATAGACGAAGTTATTCAACTTCACCTCCCTTTATTTAGTAAGTTGTTAATTCTAATTGACCAAGACACCCTCACTCCAGTTGAATATTGTTGGCTCTAGACACTTTATCCCATACTGCATGTATGATTTTCTTGCTACATGTAGCATTGAGTTGCTTGCCAATCTTGCAATAATGAACAAGATCATTCTCAAAGGTAATTTAGTTACATCCTTTATGTTGATATTTACATCCCTAGTAGGAAGGGCTCAAGGTCTGCAATAGGTAAAGCGATATAGTCTTTCATCGTCTCACTACCACTTCTTCGACCTAAAAGAGAGATAGGGGCACCTCGCTTTGAAAATTGTGTCAGAAAGTAAATATCCTCTACCTGTATCTCGAGTAGATTCTCCCCAAACCTAAATGACTGTGCCTCAATATCCTATTAACAGACAAGGTATTTCAATAAGTCCATTTGTTAGCTCATACCAGGAAGCAAGGAGAATTTTAATAACCCACAATTTTTGAGTGACTAGATGGTAGTAGGTCATTTGCTGCATTCAAGTCTTATTCCTCATGTTCTCTTTCTTTCCAAATGAATGTCTTTTTGTGCTAATGTGTACGAAAAAAATCAATGAGTGATCCGTTAGGTTCTTTCCCATACAAAACACCTGACAAAATTTGAGGCAAAACTAAAATAAAACTTGGAGAAATGTGCCCAATGCACCCCAAAAGTGTCTACCAGAGCGTTGCACCTCTTTCTAGGTGTAATTCAGTTTTCAATACAGGGGGGTGCGTTGGTCCCATGGTGTTTTATATGAACTCCAAGGGCCTTAAAAACATTAAAAAATTTACATGAAAACAAAAAACTTAATTTTGGAAATATATAGAAAGGTTTCAATTCCTACGTGGAAATGATGACACTTGAAATGGTTCCCTAGATTGGCTATAATCAACTGCAAAAGATCGAGGGAAAAGGGGCTCCAAATACTCACTGATGAAGCTAAAATGTGATATGGTAGAAATGTGTTGACCGTGCTCAACCCACCAACTTTTCAAGGGATCTCCTCAGTAAGAAGTCCCAACTAGACCTCATACCATTTGGAGTAGGAGTCCCAATAGTGGGTAGTAAATTCATGCCCTGACTGCTGTAACGCACAGAGGTAAGTGTGATAACTTTGTCCGAAGCAAGTATGTGGCCTTGCAGCAACTCAAGTGAGATGCATGGAGTTCTATCACATGGAGTGGAAAAGGAAGTGTGTCCCTTATAATCCTATAATAGAACACAACCTAAAAGGAACACACTAGTGGAATGATGTCACAAGCTGGAAAGAGGAATAGTCCACAAACCAAAGTGATAGGTTAAACAAACAACACGTCTGCAACAATATTCATACAATTTAATGCAAAATAGTTCATACACAAATGTGTAAGTTAAATAACATACATTGCTAAAGAAACCATAATCGTATAACTATAATAACAACATATGCATGAAAATGTGTTTGCTTTGTTATATATTATTAATTGAAAGCTATGTCCATACATACACCATTGACAACCACTAGCCCCAATAGTGGAACATTATAGTCAACACTACCTACTTCTCCAAAGATGTGTACTCACTCTATGTTTTGGAGAAGCCAAGGCTCGTCACAATACTCTCTAAGCCTTCTCTAAGAAATGCCTAGCCAAACGCTTGGCTCCCAAAAGTCTGTACTATGGGTTATGAGGTTGTTTATATAGCGAAGGGTGGGGTGGCCCTTGAAATTCCCCTTTGACTCTTTGACTACCCTCATGCCTCTTCACATTACATAATGATTGCTCACATTCCACTAGTGACACTTAGAATTTCACTTACAACATATTTACAATAATACAATTTCCACATATACCCATGTGGGACAAAATAGGCTAGAGACAGCCCAACAAGAAAAAACAGTATGACACCAAAGTTTGGGCAATGACCAACTCAACAGCCTCCACTTGATGATACTTGGTCGCGTACAACTTTGTATTGTGCAATGATGTCCCCAAACTGCTTGATGGTGTCTTCTGGGTAGTGTACTCTTGCTTCCATAGCATCTGGGTATATGGTCTTGGAACCTTTGTCCCTCTTGTCTTGAAGCATTTGTAGCATGGTGTGGATCATGACGAGACCACCAATGTGCTTTTGCATGTTTGGTGTGCTTAGATTTGAGTCATCCCCGGTGACCTCTCACCTTAGCTGCTCCATGTACTTGTTGATGTCCAACCAGGCTTGGTTCTTGTGATTAGATTTGGTGAGGGAACTTGCATCTGTTCACTCTCTTCCTCAACTATTGGTTGTTCCAGCTCATCCACATGTAATATCATTGTTTTCTCTATCATTGTGCCTTGCCTTTATTCTTCTTATTTTTTCTGTTTCTTTTCTTTTTCTCTCCTTCTCAACTCCCATTCTTCCTTGGGTTCTTGTTTTTCTTGCTGCAATCTTGGTTCTGCTACTTGCAAGTTCTGCTTTTCTATCTTCCTTGGCTCTAGTGTCTCTGTCCTCTTCTTCCTTTTGCTTATGTTGTCAAATCTTCCTACATGAAGATTGAATCTGATTTTTCTTTACAGCTTTGTTCTCCCTCTGTTATATCAAAAATTTCCTCTTTCCCTATTTTTGTACTAGATTGTTGCCTTCTACCACTGCTGCTAGTCTTGTTTCCATGTTAGTGTTGACTCATTTTATGTAAATAGTTGGGCATATGCATATTTTGGAAAGTAAAATGGTGCTTTCTCAACTACTTCCCTAGTACTGCTTTCAGTGGTCTCTCTTGAAGCACTTCTCTTTCGTGCCATGGTACATTGACTGATAGAGAGAAGCACTTCACGAGTACCTATTGGACATAAAGGATACTCATGGAAAGAAAACATTAGCCCTTACAGATCTAACTCTACAACATGATTAAGTAGCAACCAGGGCATCTAATGAGAGGAAATGCCCATTTTTGAATGACAAGGGGTGACTGAATGATTGTGGGAAATGTGCATTGCACCATCCCAACAATCAATGTGGAATATTGATGACTAGAACTGCGTAATGTGCAGTTTAGTTTGGGACAGGGCTTGGGAGAGACTGCGCATTACGTACTCTCAAGAGACAAGCTTGGAGACTAGCTCCTGGAACTGCATAATGTGTAGTTGGATCCATCCTAGGATAAACCCTGTGTAATTCCAGAAGCCAAGGCAGAGGCCTTGAGCTCCCATATTGCACAATGCATTCAATGAGATGTGAGGTCCGGGCAGGGGGAGCCCATATTTTCCCATGAGAAGTGTGCAAACAAGAAAATTTGAAGGATGATGTGAGGATGAGTGAAAATATGACTAAGTGTAGATTTATGCATGTGAAACAAGTGAAACAATCAATTAAACTAAAGGAACACGAAACATTTGAAGGGAGTTGCCGCAACAGCAACCATTGGTGTAAAAACGAGAAAGCTCATGTGACACTTGAGAAATGAAATCTGTAGCTTGAAACAACACTTCTACAAGATAAAAAAATTAAAACACCAATGGTCAGTGAAACAAAACTCTCGCAAGCTAAACCAACAAAAGCAATAGGAAAAGTAGCAAAAGGCGATAAAAGAAAAACTCACCCCGAAAAGCGATGAAAATGCTTCGAAGGCCCCTTGATCTCATAGGGAAGCTAGAGCTTGATGATTGAATATATACATGAGCTCTAAAGGCATCCATTACATAGATTTGAGAAAAATAGAGTTCATAACGCGTATGCTTGAGATCATGGACAACAACGACACTTGGCAAAAACTTATAAAGATGGCAGTGTGTCACCTTAGGGAAACTCATAATAGATCCCTACTTCCTAGGGATATTTTCCTCTTAGCTTCTTGCATTTTGGGAAAAATTCCATGCACTGCTCGGAAATATTGCATAGCTTTGGGAAGGACCAGGAAACTCTTTGGTTCATGCATTGAGTAGTATTCTAAGAAAAGTATGTTCTATGCAATTTTTGGGTTGTGTGGCTGTGCACGATTTCCTAGTTGAATGTAGGCTGTCAATTGGCTCTGCATAATTCTGGAGCTGAAGGCTTACTTTCTGACTTGGACTGCTCTGTGTAGTTTCCCAGCTAAAGACAAGCTGTCAGTTGGGTCTGCGTAATTCTGGAGCCAAAGCTCACTACTAGGTTGCACTGCACATTTCCTGGGAGCAAGGTTGGTTTCCCTCAAGGATTGCGCAGGTCATCAAGGTAGTGCTAGAACTTGTTTGTAACCAAGTCACGGGGTCAGCTTATGGTTAGATGACAAAGCAGGTAAGTGAACAGAAGCTATAAAGAAAAAGATAAATCTCAATGAAAGCACATGTACCTAGGTAGTGTAAGATAAGCTACTGATATTTTAGTAGGGAGGCTCCAAAACGAAGCAAAGGAAAAATTTTGGAGGGTGGTTGCAGCGACTAGAAAATTTGCGACACACTGGTAGAACTCCAGCTCTCTATATGGACCTTGTCTCATGTAAAGCAAGTCTAACTCTTCCAGAAGTATTCTTCAATTCTTTGATCATCATGGTTCCTTCATTAGCTTGAGTTAAAGATGTAGTCCCTTTCATTCTCTCAATCATTCAACACACATACCAAGCCAAGCCAACTGAGTTGTTTCAATTGGGGATGAGGTGTATATTGATGCACAAGTAATATAGACTATGAGAGTTTTAATTTCATCTCTAGTGTTGCTCCGCTACTAATAGGCCTGCACAATACCCTGGTGGAGTCACTTCAGGAACACAAGCATTGCTTCGCTGCCAGTGAGCCTAGATAGTACCTCGATGGAGTTACGTGCTTCACCTCTCTGCGTAGGAAGCCTTTCTCTTCTTTCACCTTATATTAATTTTTTTTTTCATAGAACCATGAATAAGCACTTATTTATTCCATGAGGTGGAAGAGGGATCCTAACTTATTGAGAGTAGAAGAGGTTATCCCTTCAAAGAAGTATGTTACATATACCTCCGACATACTTGTTAAAGTTTTCCCCATCACCTTACTCTACTTGACTGAGTTGACAAGGGTTAACCGAATATAGAAAAACCGATTAGAGTAGGAAGTACTAGTTAAAAGTGCAAGCATTTTGTTTTCACCAAGACTCACTCTGAACATAACATATTTTCCATCAAGGTATCATTGACTAAAGAACAAAATCTCTTCATAAAGAGACAGGATAATAGATAACCAAATGTTGATAGTTGTACAAGTCCTCTTGTACTTCACCTTGCTTGTCTCAAGAGCCAAACACAGTTTCATGTGAAGCTAATCCTACAAATGTGTAAAAGGAAAAAAAACAAGCAAGCAAAAGATAGGAGTAAAGAAAGAAAAGTGAGTAAGAAAAGCCAAACATGAAAGCGAAGAAAACAATAAAGAAAACACTACTCCTACTCCTAAGTTAAATAGTGCGTGGGCCTACTCACATAAAGTGGTACTTCCAATGCAGCCATCAACGCATTGGTTGGCCCATCTTGGTGAAGGCATGGTCGAAAAGAAAGATATTCAAGTGAACCAGCATGCAAGAAAGATAAAATAATGAATACCAACATGATCGAATTTTAAATGCATCCACATAACAAAAAATAGTGAAAGCGTAAGAAAAACACTCTGAGGACATACCATGGAAAAGCATCATACTGTGCGCAAATGATAAACATGCACACTCTTTTGATTTGGACAAATGAGAAAACATACAGAAACAAGAAAACTTTTTCTTAGCAACATGACATGCTACGAATGACTCCTCCAATGCATGAGCAATAGGATCATGTGATTTTGGTGGAGGAAGTGAAATCTATGGATCATATTAGTTTTCAATGCAAATGGGAAACTGATGAGGAGCCTGGGGTGTTTGAAAAGACTTTTGAATGAGAGTGGAACTGACCTTAAGACTACGAGAACTTGACATAGCCATTAGCTCGAGCTGATGTTCCTCGACAACTTGAGGGGTGTCCACTTCATCAGTAGGTAGATCATCAAAGATTGATGGCTTAGAAAGATCAACAACAAGTGAATCAACATCGTGATCGAATGAGTGAGTGAAAGGATCATGACAACCATGATTAGAAATTTCAAGATGTACATTGACATCCTCATGATCTGACGAATCATCTAGAGGGGTTGATGAGAAACAAGAACTTTCACCCTCTGAATTTCCAGAAAGAAAAGATGACAAATTTGATGGATTCAGAAAGAAAGATGTGTCATATCCACAATCAAATGACAGTCTTACATCATGTGTGTTATGTGAATGATCGAAAGTAGAAACATTTGGGAATGAATTTTCACAAGAGAAATAAAAAATGGCAGAATCACAAAAGATGTTAAGAAAAAATGGATGAGGTGCAAACAGAAGGAGTTCATCCATCATCGCGGGTTCTTCTTTAGATTCCCACACATACTCATCAAAAATGACAATGCAAGTTGGCTTCTCAACACCAATTCCATCTATAATTTCATCCTTGTGAAAAATATCGGTGGAGTCCGAAATGGGTGAACACAATGTAATACAATCTAGAGGATGAATGGAACTAGAGGAAGGAGGTTGAGAAGACAAGATCTCATGACAAACATCAGGGTTGCAGTCCAAATTTGTGCAGACATTCAAAGAAGGTGGGGTGGGAGGATGTTATATTTCAATAGATGGGTTTGCAACTTCTCCAACCAAAAGAGAAGAGGATGAAGGGTCACTTGTGACAACAACCTTGTCTGTCTTAGATTTGGAAGCTCTAACACCGAGGTATGTTGGGAGGGGTTCGAATGATTCTAACTCATTTGGAGTTTTAGATATGTGAAAAAGATATTGAAATATTTCTTTGAGAAATTTCCAATCAATTTCATCTTCAAGAATTTGAAAAGAAAGATTACAGAAGCGATCCCAAAACTACGCAATAGATTCATCGGGTCTTTCTATAATTCCATAATTTTTTTATTGGGTGCTTTCTGGTCATAACATTACAAAGCACAAATTAACTCACTGATAATGTGATCATAAGAGTTCATAGAGGTTGCGGTAATGTGTGACACCATTGGTCAGCATGCCTGTCGAATGTGTAAGTAAACTTCCTACAAGAAATGTCTTCTGAAGGGACTTCATTCTTCTCACAAAAGCCTAATAAGGAAACTCCATGCCTTAACAAGGTTGGTTCACCTTCACCGTCGTACTTGATATGTGAAAAGCCATCTATGAAATCCTCCAACACTTTGAAGTCATGTGCATGAGAAAAACATGCGGGAGTTGATATTGTAATGTAAGTCATGAATGATGTGCAAAGATTCAAAATAGACTTTAAAGGCTCAACTTGTCATCTGGCCCTCCTTCTAGTGCCAGAAATGTTGACATTGTTGTAACCGCCAACATGTCAATGTATCTCCCTGGTATAAAGTCCCAACTAGACCTCAGACCCTTTGGATTAGGAGTCCCAACAGTAGGTAGTAAAGTAATGCCTTGACTGTGGTAGCGCGCAGAGGTAAGTGTGGTAAATTTTTCGAAAGCAAGTGTGAGACCTTGCAGCAAGTCAAGTGAGATGCATGGGGGTTCTAACACATGGAGGGGAAAAGGAATTGTGCCCCTTAGAAGCCTGTAATAATATGCGACCTGAAAGGAACACATGAGAAGAATGACATCACAAGTTGGAAAGCAGAATAGCCCACAAATGAAATTCATGGGTTAAACCAAAAACACATCTGCAACAAGATTCATAAAATTGCATACAAAATAGTTCATACACAAATGCGTAAGTTAAATAGCATACATTGCTAAAGCAACCAGAATAGTCCAAATACAATAACAACATATGAATGAAAACATGTTGGCTTTGTTATATATTATTAAGTCAATGTTCCATCCATACATACACCATTGACAACCACTAGCCCCACTAGTGGAACATTACAGTCAACACCACTTACTCCTCCAAAGAGATGTACTTTATCTACGCTATAGAGAAGCCAAGGCTCATCACACTACTCTCTAAGCCTTCTCTGAGCAATGCCTAGCCAAAATCTTGGCTCCCAAAAGCCTATACTATGAGTTATGAGGTTATATATAGAAAAGGGTGGGGTGACCCTTGACATTCCCCTTTAACTCTTAGACTACCCTCATGACTCTACACATTATAGAGTGATTGTTCACATTCCACTAGTGACACTTGGAATTTCATTTACAACATATTTACAATAATACAATTTCCACATATACCCATGTGGGACAAAATGGGCTAGAGACAGCCCAACAAGACAAAAAACTATGACTTTGGAGTTTGGGGAAAGAACAACTCGGCAACCTCCACTTGATTCTACTCAGTCACGTAATGGTACCAAGCTTGGTATTGTGCAATGATGTCCCCAAACCACTTGATGATGTCTTTCAGGTAGCATACTCTTACCTCCATAGCATCCAGGAATATGGTCTTGGAACATGTGTCCCTCTCATCCTGAAGCATGTGAAACATGGTGTAGACCATGACAGGACCACCAATGTGCTTCTACATGTTTGGTGCACTTAGCTCCAAGTCATCCCTGGTGACCTCTCACCTTAGTTTCTCCATGTACCTATTGATCTCCCACTGGACTTGGTTCTTGTGCTTAGCTTTGGTGATGGAAACTACATCTTTTCACTCTCTTCCTCAGTTGTTGGTTGTTCCATCTCATCCACCTAGTTTGGTTGTGTTTTCTCTATCATTGCACCTTTTCTTTGTTCTTCTACCTATTTTTTCTTCTTTTTCTATTCTCTCCTTCTCAACTCCCATTCTTCCTTGGGTTCTTGTTCTTTTTGCTGTGACCTTAGTTTTGTAATTTGCAAGTTCTTCTTTTCTCTCTTCCTCTGCCCTGATGTTTGTGTCCTCCACTTCCTTTTTCTTCTATTGTCAAAGCTGCATCCATGAAGATTGAATCTGCTTTTTCTTCTTTTCTCTCTTCCTCTGCCCTGATGTTTGTGTCCTCCACTTCCTTTTTCTTCTATTGTCAAAGCTGCATCCATGAAGATTGAATCTGCTTTTTCTTTGCATCTTTGTTCCCCCTCTGTTATGTTAGAAAATTCCTCTTTCCCTGATTTTGTACTGGATTACTATCTTCTGCCACTGTTGCTGGTCTTGTTGCCATGTTAGTGTTGACTCATTTTCTGTAAATAGTTGGGAATCTACATAT
>APFE030243614.1:51112-90907 GCA_000404065.3 Pinus taeda
TAAATGCATCCACATAACAAAAAATAGTGAAAGCGTAAGAAAAACACTCTGAGGACATACCATGGAAAAGCATCATACTGTGCGCAAATGATAAACATGCACACTCTTTTGATTTGGACAAATGAGAAAACATACAGAAACAAGAAAACTTTTTCTTAGCAACATGACATGCTACGAATGACTCCTCCAATGCATGAGCAATAGGATCATGTGATTTTGGTGGAGGAAGTGAAATCTATGGATCATATTAGTTTTCAATGCAAATGGGAAACTGATGAGGAGCCTGGGGTGTTTGAAAAGACTTTTGAATGAGAGTGGAACTGACCTTAAGACTACGAGAACTTGACATAGCCATTAGCTCGAGCTGATGTTCCTCGACAACTTGAGGGGTGTCCACTTCATCAGTAGGTAGATCATCAAAGATTGATGGCTTAGAAAGATCAACAACAAGTGAATCAACATCGTGATCGAATGAGTGAGTGAAAGGATCATGACAACCATGATTAGAAATTTCAAGATGTACATTGACATCCTCATGATCTGACGAATCATCTAGAGGGGTTGATGAGAAACAAGAACTTTCACCCTCTGAATTTCCAGAAAGAAAAGATGACAAATTTGATGGATTCAGAAAGAAAGATGTGTCATATCCACAATCAAATGACAGTCTTACATCATGTGTGTTATGTGAATGATCGAAAGTAGAAACATTTGGGAATGAATTTTCACAAGAGAAATAAAAAATGGCAGAATCACAAAAGATGTTAAGAAAAAATGGATGAGGTGCAAACAGAAGGAGTTCATCCATCATCGCGGGTTCTTCTTTAGATTCCCACACATACTCATCAAAAATGACAATGCAAGTTGGCTTCTCAACACCAATTCCATCTATAATTTCATCCTTGTGAAAAATATCGGTGGAGTCCGAAATGGGTGAACACAATGTAATACAATCTAGAGGATGAATGGAACTAGAGGAAGGAGGTTGAGAAGACAAGATCTCATGACAAACATCAGGGTTGCAGTCCAAATTTGTGCAGACATTCAAAGAAGGTGGGGTGGGAGGATGTTATATTTCAATAGATGGGTTTGCAACTTCTCCAACCAAAAGAGAAGAGGATGAAGGGTCACTTGTGACAACAACCTTGTCTGTCTTAGATTTGGAAGCTCTAACACCGAGGTATGTTGGGAGGGGTTCGAATGATTCTAACTCATTTGGAGTTTTAGATATGTGAAAAAGATATTGAAATATTTCTTTGAGAAATTTCCAATCAATTTCATCTTCAAGAATTTGAAAAGAAAGATTACAGAAGCGATCCCAAAACTACGCAATAGATTCATCGGGTGCTTTCTATAATTCCATAATTTTTTTATTGGGTGCTTTCTGGTCATAACATTACAAAGCACAAATTAACTCACTGATAATGTGATCATAAGAGTTCATAGAGGTTGCGGTAATGTGTGACACCATTGGTCAGCATGCCTGTCGAATGTGTAAGTAAACTTCCTACAAGAAATGTCTTCTGAAGGGACTTCATTCTTCTCACAAAAGCCTAATAAGGAAACTCCATGCCTTAACAAGGTTGGTTCACCTTCACCGTCGTACTTGATATGTGAAAAGCCATCTATGAAATCCTCCAACACTTTGAAGTCATGTGCATGAGAAAAACATGCGGGAGTTGATATTGTAATGTAAGTCATGAATGATGTGCAAAGATTCAAAATAGACTTTAAAGGCTCAACTTGTCATCTGGCCCTCCTTCTAGTGCCAGAAATGTTGACATTGTTGTAACCGCCAACATGTCAATGTATCTCCCTGGTATAAAGTCCCAACTAGACCTCAGACCCTTTGGATTAGGAGTCCCAACAGTAGGTAGTAAAGTAATGCCTTGACTGTGGTAGCGCGCAGAGGTAAGTGTGGTAAATTTTTCGAAAGCAAGTGTGAGACCTTGCAGCAAGTCAAGTGAGATGCATGGGGGTTCTAACACATGGAGGGGAAAAGGAATTGTGCCCCTTAGAAGCCTGTAATAATATGCGACCTGAAAGGAACACATGAGAAGAATGACATCACAAGTTGGAAAGCAGAATAGCCCACAAATGAAATTCATGGGTTAAACCAAAAACACATCTGCAACAAGATTCATAAAATTGCATACAAAATAGTTCATACACAAATGCGTAAGTTAAATAGCATACATTGCTAAAGCAACCAGAATAGTCCAAATACAATAACAACATATGAATGAAAACATGTTGGCTTTGTTATATATTATTAAGTCAATGTTCCATCCATACATACACCATTGACAACCACTAGCCCCACTAGTGGAACATTACAGTCAACACCACTTACTCCTCCAAAGAGATGTACTTTATCTACGCTATAGAGAAGCCAAGGCTCATCACACTACTCTCTAAGCCTTCTCTGAGCAATGCCTAGCCAAAATCTTGGCTCCCAAAAGCCTATACTATGAGTTATGAGGTTATATATAGAAAAGGGTGGGGTGACCCTTGACATTCCCCTTTAACTCTTAGACTACCCTCATGACTCTACACATTATAGAGTGATTGTTCACATTCCACTAGTGACACTTGGAATTTCATTTACAACATATTTACAATAATACAATTTCCACATATACCCATGTGGGACAAAATGGGCTAGAGACAGCCCAACAAGACAAAAAACTATGACTTTGGAGTTTGGGGAAAGAACAACTCGGCAACCTCCACTTGATTCTACTCAGTCACGTAATGGTACCAAGCTTGGTATTGTGCAATGATGTCCCCAAACCACTTGATGATGTCTTTCAGGTAGCATACTCTTACCTCCATAGCATCCAGGAATATGGTCTTGGAACATGTGTCCCTCTCATCCTGAAGCATGTGAAACATGGTGTAGACCATGACAGGACCACCAATGTGCTTCTACATGTTTGGTGCACTTAGCTCCAAGTCATCCCTGGTGACCTCTCACCTTAGTTTCTCCATGTACCTATTGATCTCCCACTGGACTTGGTTCTTGTGCTTAGCTTTGGTGATGGAAACTACATCTTTTCACTCTCTTCCTCAGTTGTTGGTTGTTCCATCTCATCCACCTAGTTTGGTTGTGTTTTCTCTATCATTGCACCTTTTCTTTGTTCTTCTACCTATTTTTTCTTCTTTTTCTATTCTCTCCTTCTCAACTCCCATTCTTCCTTGGGTTCTTGTTCTTTTTGCTGTGACCTTAGTTTTGTAATTTGCAAGTTCTTCTTTTCTCTCTTCCTCTGCCCTGATGTTTGTGTCCTCCACTTCCTTTTTCTTCTATTGTCAAAGCTGCATCCATGAAGATTGAATCTGCTTTTTCTTTGCATCTTTGTTCCCCCTCTGTTATGTTAGAAAATTCCTCTTTCCCTGATTTTGTACTGGATTACTATCTTCTGCCACTGTTGCTGGTCTTGTTGCCATGTTAGTGTTGACTCATTTTCTGTAAATAGTTGGGAATCTACATATTTTGGGGAGTAAATTGGCACTTTCTCAACTGCTTCCCCAATATTTCTTTTAGTGGTCGCTCTTGAAACAACTGTCTTTAGTGCCATTGTACACTGACTACTAGAGAGAAGCATTTTATGAGTGTGGTACCTGTGGGACAGAAAGGACAATCATGGCAAAAAAACATCAGCTCTTACAAATCTAACTTTACAACATGATCAAGTAGTAACTAGGGCATGTGATGAGAGGAAATGCACAATTTTTACTGACAAGGGGTGACTGATTGACTATGGGAACTACGCAATGCGCAATCCCAACAGTCAATGTGGAAGCCTAATGACTGGAATTGCGTAATGTGCCATTTTGGGACAAGGCTTGGGAAATACTGTACATTGGGAAGTCTCAGTGGCCAAGCTAGGAGATTGGCTCCTGGAACTACATAGTGCACAATTAGTGCCAATCGAAGACAAACTATGCACAATTCTAGAAGTTGAGGTAGAGGCCTTAAGCTCCCATATTGTGCATTGCATTAAATGAGATGTGAGATACGAGAAAGGGGACCCTAGATATGCCAATGAGGAGTGTCCAAACAAGAAGATATGAAGGATGATGTGAGGATGAGTGCAGATCTCACTAAGTGTATATGTATGCATGTGAAATAAGTGCATCAATCATTTAAACTGAAGGAACACAAAGCAGGTGAAGAGAGTCACCACAACGGTGACCTTTGGTGCAAAAATGGGAAAACTCATGTGACACTTGTGAAAGGCAATATATAACTTGAAACAGCACTGCTACAAGATAAAACAAGTTAAAACGCCAACTGTAATTCAACAAAATGAGTGAAACAACACTCTCGCAAGCTAAACCAACAAAAGTGATAGAAAAAGCAACAAAAGGTGATAAAAGCAAAAGTCACCCCAAAAAGCGATGACAATGCTCTGATGGCCCCTTCATCTCCTAGGGAAGCTAAAGCTTTATGATCAAATGTATGCATGAGCTCTAGAAACATTCACTACATGGAGTTGAGCAAAATGGAGTTGCTGACATGTATGCTTGAGATCAAAGACAAGAACGACACTTGGTAGAAACTTCTAAGGATGAAAATGTGTCACCTTCGAGAAACTAATAATATATCCCTACTTCCTAGGGATGCTTTCCTCTTAGCTTCGTTCTTTTCGGGAAAACTGCCATGGACTGCCCAAAAATATTACACAGTTCTGTGAAGGATCGGGCAACTCTCTGGGTCATGCACTGAGTAGTCTTATGACCAAAGTAGGTTTTGTGTAATTTCTAGGTTGAGTGGCCCTGGGATACCTCTCAGGCTCTGCACAATTTCCCAACTAAAGGCAAGTTGTCAGCTGCCTCTACGCAATTATGGACCTGAAGGCTCACTTGTTGGATTGGGCTGCTTTGCAAACTTTCCTAGCTTAAGACAAGCTACCAGCTGGGTCTGTGCAATTCTAGAGCCAAAGATTACTGATGAGTTGCACTTCACATTTCTTGAGAGCAAGGCTAATTTACTTCAATGATTGCATAGATCACCAAGGAAGTGCTAGAACAAGTTTACAACCAGTCACAGGGTCAGCTTGTGGTTAGATGAAAAAGCAAGTAAACGAACACAAGCTATAGAGAAAAAGATAAAACTCAATGAAAGCACAAGTACTTGCATAGTGTAAGTTAATTTGTTGAGATTTTAATAGGGAGGCTCCAAAACAAAGTGAATACAAACTTTTGGAGGGTGGTTGTAGCCACTATAACAAAATGAGAAGTCAATTTGAATATTTATGGTCATTTTCTCATTATTTTATTCATTTTTATTATTTTGACCTAGATATGCTTCAAATTTACTATGAAACAAGTATGCTTAATCCTCTTTGTGGTGTTTTGAGTAGGTCGATAGCTATTAGGAGGTTTTGATTATGTTTTGAGCATGTTAATTTGACCACATAGTACACTTTTATCTCTTTTTTTAGACTCTTTAAACCTACGAAAAAGGAACCCCCTAGATTCCTTTTTCAGCGCTTTGCAGACTCCCAAAATATGAGAATATTTCCAAGGACTTGGCTTTTCAAACTCATAAAAGTAAATGAAAACAAGTCTACTTAGTATAAGTTTAACCATTTTTCGGAATAAGATAGACAATCTATGAAAAAGGAATGCCTTAGCTGAACATGGCTAAGAGGTTCTCTTGGGTATTGTTTTCTACCTTTTCGGGCCTAAGGGACTACCTACAAAAAGGGACATTTGGAGTTTTCTTTTTCTCCTCTTTTTAAAAATCTATAAACATGAAAAATATGTCAATTTTTACCTTCATTGGACTCATTAAAGCATCAAATAATGATGGAATTGTCAGTAATGACAACACCGAGCCACTCGTTCTCAAGGTTTGTTAAATATACACAGAGGGATTCATCTAAAGGATGGACTTATAGATCAAGCATATGTTATCCTCCTCAAGCTTGTTAAAAAATAAATAGGTACTGACTAGTATGGTTAGGGAAACTGGGAAAACGAGGGATTCCATTTTTGCTAATGGCAACAAGTCACTCTTGAACACGACACTCTTTCCACTTCATCTTCGTGGTTGTTGGGTTGGGTAATCTGCTTGTATTTTGGTTATCATACCATCTTCAGAGCCTCCATTTCGGTTTTGGGTCAATGTTGCCAACTCTATCCAGTGTTGTCGATGTGTTCAAGAGAAATCATTTAGTTGATCTCTTCTACAATACTCTTAATAATTCATTTCATGTTTGCCTTTCCTTATCCAACTCCATCTCAACATCATTTTGATCATTTTGTCTCAATCATGATACACATTTTGTGTCGTTGATGGGGGATACATCAAGGCCCTCTTGTGACAAGTCGCCTCCTGTCGACATCAGCACATCATCTAGGAATTTGACTTAGAAACACTGCTTGGTACCTTGGTGCTTGCATACATCAATGGAAAGTTTCCTCGCTCTGGGCGTGTTATGAAACCAGCTCATAAAAATATAGAAAAGATAGATCAACAACTTATAAATTAACCTCTTCAATGGGGCAACCTCCTTTAAATTACACAAATGAACAATTCTCAGATGATACAAATGATAAAACCTCCTTTCTATATATAGGAGTCTAAGGGGTCACAATATAACCAAAGCAGGCCTAACAATAATAATGTAAGGACACAAAAATAACAATAGTGGGATTCTATGTGGCACAATAATAACAAAGTTGGCTTGGAATGGATAAAGGTTATAATAGACTTGGGGTCTTAATTATTTCAACTTTATTTTGTCGGTAAACCAAACATTCTACCACAAAATTTCGAATATCCGATTTAAGGCCATCCCAAAAAAATTCCTTCTTAACCCTGTAGTAAGTTTTTAGAAATCGTGAGTGCCCTCCTAAGGAATAGGTGTGTAATTCCTTAAGAATCTTTTGTTTGAATTGGGAATTCTTACATAGGTATAATCGATCTTTGTACCATAACAAATCATTTTTCCAGCTAAATGTATCAGATGTACTGGTATCTTGTTGTAACTTTTGAATGAGTGCTCACACTTCTTCGTCATTATTCCATTCATGCCTTGCTTTGTTTATCCAATCTGATTAGATAATAGAAATGGTGCAAAGAAATGTTTCCACATCCTTATCCTTTCTTGAGAGTGCATATGCCACAACATTTTGCTTCCTTTTTGTAGATGATTTCAAAGTGATAACCCAACATCTTTGTGACCCATTTTTGCTTCTCTTCTGAAGATAACCTTTGTTCTAAAAAGTATTTAATACTATCATGATCCATTTTTACCTTGAAGTGTCTACCCATTAGGTAGGGTTGCCATTTCTTAAGTACATGTAGTATTGCCAACATTTCCTTCTCATAAATAGCTTTGTGTAAATACTTTCCTTTGATTAGATGACTTTCGAAAGTAATGGGTCTTTCTTTTTGCATTAAAACGACACCAATTCCATTTCCTGAGGCATCACATTCCACAACAAAGATTTTTCTGAAGTTCGGTGTACTTAAGACCAGTGCTTAGCACATTCCCTCTTTAAGATGTTCAAAGGCCTTCGTTGCTTCTAGATTCCATGAAAATGCATCTTTCTTCAATAATGTTGTTAGAGGCATTGCTATTCTCCCATAATTCTTAACAAACTTGCGATAATACCCTGTCAACTCGAGAAATCCTCACAGATGCTTTATGGATGTGGGGATTTTCCATTCCTTAATGGTTTTAATTTTTTTAGGGTCTACCTTAACACCTTCATGAGATAAAATATGACCCAGATATTCCACCTCTTGTACTCCAAAGAAACATTTGGAGCTTTTTTCATATAATTGTTTCACCTCCAATAGTTTGAGTGCCCTGTCAACGTGTTGAACATGGTCCTTCCAAGACTTGTTGTATATTAGTATATCATAAAAAAAATACTAACACAAATTTTCTAAGGAAGCGTTTGAAAATGGAATTCATCAAACCTTGAAATGTAGAAGGTGCATTGGTAAGGCCAAAACGCATGACCAAAAATTCATAATGACCCTCATGAGTTATAAACCCTATTTTTCAGAGTGTCTTCAGTCTTCATTCTGATTTGATGATATCCTAAATGAAGATCCAACTTGGTGAAGTAAATTGATCCATGCAATTCATCCAATAATTCATCAATGATAGGATTGGGAAATTTATCTTTAATAGTCAGCTTGTTGATCTCCCTATAATTTGGACACATGCACCATGATCCATCCTTCTTGTGAACCAATACTACTGGAGCAGAGAAAGAACTTTGACTAGGTTGAATTATATGAGCCTCTAGCATTTCTACAACCATATGTTCAATTTCACTCTTTTGGGCATAGGGATATCTGTAAGGCCTGATGTTTGGAGGAACACTTCCTGGAATCAAATTAATAGCATGATCATGATCACGAATAGGTGGGAGGCCTTCGAGAGTCTCAAATACCTTGGAATGATTGTCCAAGACTTTTTGGAGATCTGGAGAAATAGATTACTTCGATGTGGGAACCTCTAGTGAACATAATTGTGCAATTATGCCTTGTTGTTCTTTCTTTAGAAGCTTTGTCATTCCATTAGAGCTTATTATCTTTCCCGGTTTCCTTGTGATACCCCTTAATTCAACTTCCTTTCCTTCTGAAGAAAATTTCATGAAATTGTTTTGAAAATTAAAAGCTATTGTACCCAAGGATTGGACTCCTAATACAAAATCAGCACCACCCATTGGAATGGAAAGCATTGGGCTATTCAATACATATTATCCCATGGATATCTTGATAATATGGCAGTTTCCAAAGAAATTTATGGTTCCTCCACTTGCAACTATCACTTGATAATCTAGTGCTGGATATAGGAAGAAATTCAATTCCTTGGCTATCTTACAATGAATAAAATTATGGGTACTTCCCGAATCAATCAACACTATTACCTTTTTCTTCTTGATATGCCCTTCTATCTTGATAGTTTGAGGAGTTGATAATTCCATCCAATGCATTACAAGATATGGTCAGATTCATTTCTTATATCTCTAGGGTTTGTTTCTGGTGTATATCCTCTTCTTTTGACGTTTTATTGTTCCTCTTCTTCCTACTCTTCGCAATCTATACAAAATAATTTCTTCTCAGCACACTTATGACCTTTAGTGTATTTTCTATCACAACTGTAACAAAGCCCTTTTGCTCTTTTTTCTTCCAATTGTTGTGGTGTTAGCCTTGTAGGTTGGGCAAGGCTAGGGGAAAGAACACTTCCATCTTTATAATTGTGAGTGGTAGGCTTCCTTGTTGCCATAATTTTTCTTTCCATTTTTCTTGCCAACCTGAATGACTTCTCTAATGAATTAGGTTCCCAAAGGTGAACCTCATGTTGGATTTTATCCTTTAAAGTCCCTATGAACACATGAATCCTATGCTCCTCTGGAATATCTTTTACCCTTATATTCAATTTTTGGAAGTCCTCAATGTGTTCCATCATTGAATCCTTTTGTTTGAGATTTATTAATTGGCTAAAAAAAGTGTTTCTTTTTGTATCCTCATAATGTGTTATCATTTCATCCATAAAAATTGCCCAAGTGACAATTTGTTTACGAGAGCAAAGCCATCAATACCATACAAACTGATTTGGTTCCAAAAAGAAAGTTTCAATGTGTACCTTTTGTGTGTTTTGCACATTATGGAGATCGAAATATTGCTCCATCTGTAGTATCGATGTTACGGGATCTTTTCCATCACTTCCTCATATCGATCTTTGGAACATGGTGGGTCTTCGATCGAATCTTAGAATCTATGAAATCATGATTAACATTTATTTTGTTCTCATCATGAGTTTCTTTTACTACTCTTTCACCATTAGTAAGCATTTCTTGTAGAAAATTTGTCAAATATTTCTTCAAATCTTCCATATTAGCATCCATGCCTTTCTTTAAACCATCCATATTAGCTTCCACGCCATCCATCTTAGCTTCCATGCCATCCATATTAGCTTCCACGTCATTCATCTTAGATTCTACGCCTTTCTTTAAACCATCCATCTTAGCTTCCACGCCATACATCTTAGCTTCTAAGTTTTTCTTTAAACCATCCATCTTAGCTTTTGTTATTTTCTGTGAGAGTGAATTTTTTTGCACTTCGTCTCGTAATTTTTATATATCATGTTGCATTTCTTCCTCTTCTTCATGAGTCATGCTAGATCTTTCAGGTTACTTACTAGATGTTTCCATTTTATTTCTTTGGGGAATCAATTAATGATAATAATGATTCACTATGCCATTTGAATTATTTCAAACTAATTTTTCAAACCAAGCTTATGCAAAAATTTAAAAAACTACACACCTTTTTTCACTTTGTAGGAGCTCGATATTGAATCTGCCTTTTCTCTATAATTTCAGATCTCCAAGGTATGAAATTTCTTCTTATGGTAGCCCTCTGAGTCCTCTTTCTAACTTCGTAGGTCTGATCAATATTAGATTCTCCAAGGAATAGTTATGCCAAATCTCCCATGATGACCTGATTATAGATTGGTTCAGCAGAGTGAACTTGTACGAAGTACCACATGTCACTGTTTCAACCGTAGGACCTGAAATTGGTACACAGAAAACTTCAAGTCATCCTCTTTCTACGACTTCTTATGAAATTTCAATCTGATGCTCAAAAAAAAAGTTATGAAGATTTTCCCCAAGTCACCTGTTTGAGATATAATTCGGGATTCTGCAAAAACTCTAACTTCCTTGGATCATATCTCTGAAAGTATAGTGAGAAAAGATCTGAAATTCAGACCTAAGGTTCAAAGAGCTTTCAGTTCAAATATTTTTTTTGTTTTATCTTCTGAAACATCACAAAAAAAAAGTTATAGCGAAAATGCTACGATGACCTATTTGGAGCAGCAAAACCCTAGAATCCAAAGCTCTAATACCAAATGTTATGAAATCAGCTCAAAAAAATATAGAAAAGATAGATCAATGACTTAGAAATCAGCCTCTTCGAGGGGGGAACCTCCTTTACATTACACAAATGAATATTTCTTGGATGATACAAATGACAAAACCTCCTTTCTATACATAGGAGTCTAAGGGGCCACAATATAACCAAAGCTGACCTAACAATAATAATGTAAGGACACAAAAACAAAAATAGTGAGCTTCTATAGGGAACAATAATAACAATATGGGGACAATAGATGCACAACAATAACAATAAGGGCTACAATGACAATATTAATGGGGGAATCACTAGTGTTATAGGGACCTAACATGATGATAGGTTTACATCATTGGCCTTCGATCGAAATATTATGTGTGGTGTTCGATATCAACTCATTCATTCACACCATATGGATTGTACTATAGTACCTTGAGATCCATTAACATCATCGATGGTTTCTCTCATGTATGTTAACGACTTACATCATTGGCCGCTAATCATATGGTGTCTACCATGTTCGACTCCATCTCATTGATTCACATGGTTAGACTCATACATTGGTTGGTTGTGTGAACGAGATAGAAGACCTCGAATTTAGTTTCATCCATCGAGGCTGTGATTTCAAGAGTTATACAAAGATCACAATGTATGATGCCTGTGATCATATAGACAATCGTCCAATCGTGGGCCCACTATTTGCATCTATGGACACGTCTTTTGATCATTTTACATGTTATGTTAGCTTATGAGCTAAGTATGGGTATGCCTCTCTCAACAAACAAATATTTCATGTTGTAAATGTATTGTAATAAATGAGTCTCATCGATTGTCCTCGATCCCGACTTGTCACAAGGTAAAGCACTTCAGTCATCAATCATCATCTCTTTGCACTTTAGGGGGCATTTTGTTATAGGCCATTTTTTCAAATCTGATCGGTGAGCCTCCTAATGGGATCAATCAACATCATATTCCCCCTTGTCACCATTTTGCACAAATCCCTAAGCATGTTCCCTTCATTCCGCAGAGTTTCAGCCCTAAACTGCTTCATCTAATCCAGTTTGAGGACCAACGCTCCCTGTAAGCCTACTAGGGTGCGTTCACTAGTAGGTTTGTCCACTATCGCCTATGTTGGTCACCAATAGGTTTCTCTCCTTTACACATGTGTTGGTTCTAGAAATCTGGGAGAATGATCGGGATTCTAGAAACTTCCCCTTCTAGGAGTTTCCAGACATTGTTTCAACTACTTACCTTGGATAAAACATTTGAATCCTATGCTTCCCTACATTGGATTTTTCACCACTTATCTGTTGATCCTATCCCTCCATCAAAGGTGGACCTCTTACCCTAGATTGGTAATTGGATAAGAACTCCCAACTTACCATACTTCTCTATATATTCCCAACCTTCTATGTGGTTGGAGGTTTGCATTTGGAGAGTGATTTTTCACTTATGTAGTTGTAGTGAGTGGTCATAATCTCATGCATTTAGGGTGATTGGAGGTGCATAATGTGACAAGGAAAGGATAAGCCAACAGCTTGATGGAGCTCATCTACAAGATCAAATGCTACTTATGGTTGTAATCTCCCTACATTTATAGTAATGAAAAGAAGTACATATCCTATCGTTCACTTGTGTTCCCGCTAAGAAGAAAAATGTCGCATCAATTGATTCATGAAAGATCACTTTCAAATGGATCCATTGAGATCTTCATTGTTTTCTTATATGTGATGTTGTTATTTCATTGATTTCAATACCATGTTGATCTATTGAATTAAGTACTTAGATGATACTACATAGATCTCATAGCTTCTTGGCTTGTGTTTTCTGACTATGCAGGTTATAATTTTAAAAATCAGAGTTGGAATTGGAGCTTGCAAGCTAAAGAAGGGCCAAGTGTGCAAAGGATTCTAGGTATGACTCACTCCATAATTTATTTACTTTAAGGAAAAGAATTGTGTTTCTTGTCTCTCTATTTTTATAGGTTATCCAACGACCTAGGAGAGATACTTTTGTCCACAATTGTAAATCTCATATAATAGTTACTCTTCACCAGATAATCCTCCTACCCTTTCTGATATCACTTCTCTCAATAGCAGTTATTCCAGGTTAGCCACCTTTATTGCACATTCTAAGAGATTGTTGGGTTTATTTACACTAGCCCCAAGGGATTAGTTACTATGAGTTAATACTCCTATGTTAGGGAGTTTATATGCTAGGATTCACTATTTTCTTTTGAATTTGAACTAGTTCTTAATACAATACTATATTGACAAGGGAGAACCCTTTGTGTCTTGTAAGACTGGGAACTAAATTTTATGAAAATAGATAAATATCACTGAACTTGTATGTTGGCAATACAATTTCATTTTAGCTATACACACACACACTTTTTTCTTGAAGATTCAAGATCTAAATGGTTATAAAGTTCGTATTTATGCTGAATAGTGTTCAAAATTCATGCTTATGCTTCTTGTGTTTTTTTTAATAACTTACTCTATATATATATATATATTTCAAAGGTTACTTCACCTTCATGTAAGAGGATAACCGATATGTTCTAAAATTCTACGCATGTTTCTCTATTAATGGGTACCTATGGTATTTTATTTTTCCTGTTTTCAAACAAGTTTATATTTTTAACACAATTATTAGACTTCCATCCTATCTACGAGAGCATAATGTCTACTAAACAAGTGTATTATATAAGTTCGTTAATTCTCTATCTGGGATTGATTAAGATTACTACAACAACTACATTTACCAAATGTAACTGCCATTTAAGACGTATAAATACCACATTTATATGCATGTGTATTTTTCAAGAGTATAATTTAACTTTTACATTTCCCAATAGGGTATTACTTAGATAAGATATTGTGGATATTATCATTCTTCTGCAAGGTACTTTGTCTGGCAATACTAGAGATGATTGAACAGTGATGTTTACTTGTCATCTAGATTAAGGATTGGTTATTTTCTCCTTTGTTAATAGCATTGTATTTTATGAAATTATGATGGGATAAATCGTGACTAATTCTTGTCATTTATGTATGCTCCAGAGTCCTTGTGTCACTCACTCCGAGAGGGTCGTAAGTAGTTAATCCACTACACTATTTGTTCAAAATAGATTTCGTTATTCTATATTATTCATATGAATAAACATGGTTGCTAGTAATTTTTGAGGGAGAAGCTCAACAAATGAAGTGTCCTAAAATTATATGGCAACTCAAAATGTTAGCGCATTTCCAATGAATTTTGTCCCAGTATTTAGCATCAACTTGTTAACTCATTGGTGACATCATTTAAGTAATTAATAATAGATGAGGTACATCTGATTAACCTCTTAATAGGTGAGGTACATCTGATTAACCTCTTTTCATATTGAATCCCCTTGATTACCTATCTTCTACCATTATCTAAGTGTGCATGTTCATTTTATCGTATTTCCCCATAGAAAAAATCTAGTTGTTTGGATTACATAACTCATCATGTTAACGAGTGACCTAATTCCTATTATGTTCAAGTTAATAAGAACTAAAATAATTATAGAAATTCATTTATAAGGTAGCCATGAATTTGATGTCATCTACTGGATCTATATCCCATGCATTCAATAATACTAACCACAACATGTTCCAACAAAATTAATTCTGAATCCCTAAATACCAACATACCTCTATTTTGATTAAAATTCTTATAATAAATGTGTATAAACTTCCAATTTGATATGCCACATTCTTTTGCATCTATAAATGAATAACCTACATATCTATTCATATAGAAATTAACAAATAGCATAATAGTTCATGAAAAAAATCAAAATAACAACATGTAACACAATTAATTCAAACCAGAATGGCCGATATGAAATCATTTGGGAATTTGAACACAGCCACACAACCTAAAACTGATTTCCTCCAGTCCACCCCTGAGCTGAGAACACTTGCCCAGGATTCAAGAACCTCTTTTGATCCCCTCATCAAGTATTTAATACTTGTCTTTCATGATAAAATTTCCTTTTAACGGCGTCCTACTTTTTTGGACCTTTTTATCCACTTGTCTAGGCTTTTCCATAAAAGTCTACTTTTCTTTCCCGTGGTGCTTTTATACTTATCCAAGCTTAAAGTCTCTCTCCAGATAAGCAACTGAATGGATTTTTCTCTCCCATCCATTAATTTGATCTAAAATCTCATCTAGAATTTTTATCATGAAAGAAGTATCCCATTCTCATTCATCAATGAGATTTTATTTTTATTTATTCCTTTGGCAAGAATCTCATTTCTAGGTGTCTGATTCCCAAGTTTTATTCATCCCATTTATTTATTTATTAATAAATATTCAATTACAAAATTATTCCAATATTCTTCATAGATTTCGTGTCATTCTTTCTAATGTGACTCAGTATAATCAAAACAATATTACCGCAATGGAGGGGTATTACACTAGACGTCTAGAAGATTATCAAACTCATGGATGGAATTTTTTGTGTTATTTTGCATTATCATTTTGAGTAAAATAATTTATGATCTACTATGAAAAGTTGAAGATGAAAGAAAAAAAAAAAAAAAACTCCTTCACCATCATCATTGACTACACTCCCCACCATATTGATGACCATCACTATATAGAAAATGTGATACACAACATTCAATGTGAAGCTCATGGTCAATTAAATCATCCAAAATTCATTCTTCCATCTCTTCTCCATTTCCCTATGACCATTTTCTTTCATGTAGGTTGAAAAATTTCATTGATACACTCCGGTTCACTGCCCCGCTAATGTTCTACTCGTGTTCAATGCAACACATAAATATAAATACAATTATCCCAAAACATATCAGTGTTATTATTCCAACGTACAACACACACTACTTAGTACCTACATATATATATATATATATATATATATATATATATATATATATATATATAAACTTAAATTTAATATATCAATTATTATTTGCTTGATTATGGAAATGAAAGTAAAATTTTTTAAATTAAACAATCTTGTTGCTCTTTGCACTTTTTGGGGAAATTGCTCCAAAAACCAATTTTCTATTTCAAGAGAACATGAAGAAGTCAAGTCCATGTTAGAATCACATCCATAATGTCATTTCAATTCATTCATTTTCCTCTTTTCCAAGCTTACATTCCATCAATGAATTTCCATCTACCTACTACTAGAGCATGACTTCAAAACCATTTTCCCTTTGCAAGTTTCATATTTTCCTGCCCCACTTACAGTTTATCCCTAACCCATGAATAAATTCATTCAACTCGCTTACAATGTTGATTTACCTCCTTGTCCTTTTCCCTTTTTCCAAATAAAACATGCCTCATAAAAGAAAATATTTCATTTATGGTCTTCTAAATCATTACCTTATGCTCATGTTAGATGATGGGAGATTCATTAAGGCTCTCCTAGCAATTCTTGACCCATTGACTTCAGCACATTATATGAGTTTGAGATTAGAGTTCTTTTTAGTACCTTGAGGCTTATATGCCTTAATGGCAAGTTATTTTCCAATGAACAGTGGGAATACTTCAATATCCCAGGTTTGTTGGATTTTCTAAGTGACTCGAGTTCAACTCATTTATTTGTACCTAGTAAGATGTACTTTGACATCTTAACTCTCATTAACATTAACGACGAGTACTCTCGTGTTGGTTAACGACATTCATTAATGGTTGGTAATCCAAAAATTTCTTTCTATGTTCGACATCAACGAAATTTATTCACATAGATAAGAATTATGCCATGATGTGGATATGAATGAAGACTATATGTGTCTAGTAGCTTGTAGTAGTGTTCCAATAATTCAAGGTTCAGTTTCCAGTTTTAATAGAAGTAACATTAGTTCTAGCAATAAGAAGGCATAAAAATTTCAATTTCAAATTTCATCCACTATTCATACAATCAAGAGAAGAAGAAGAAGATTAGATTCTTTCACTTCACATTTCATGATCCAGCAATAATAACTAAGATCTCACATATACATAGCTTATCAACTTTTTAGTTAGGTGAATGTATGTTGTTTTCTAATCTTTAATCATTAATTCCTTGAATGCTAAAATATATGTATTTGGGAAATTTCCCATGATACATTGCTTTCGCCATTTTCAAAATACATAAACACCTTTAGTTGTGGGGTGCATATTCATTACCATTTTTCATTTCCATATTCCATAACCTCATACATTCTTGACCAACATGCTACTCCCAACTGAATGTTGTTTCTATTTTTGGTTCTCTAAAGATGGATATGTTTTGAAAGATTCATATTATGGACAAGGATTGATTGAAATGTATATACAAGTCTTCATTTTGAATACATTCTTAAGTATTCTTTTTTACAACAATAAGAAGAATAAAAGAAAAGTGTTGTCACACAAGAACCAACACTTAAAATAGTTATGGTTGCCACACAAGAACCAACCATAAGAGTTGTCACATAGATATCTTTCAGATAAAAAAAATAAATATCAAAAGATGAAAGTCTTGAAGAGTATCTCAAAGTCACAAAATGACTTGATCTTCTACCTCATAAAAGGCTACAATCCATTATAAGAAATGCAAAGTTGCATGAGGACATGCAACATCTTTAGTTGGGGGGAATGTTGAGTTTCCAAAATATCATTCATTTCACTGTCTTTTCTTTCACTTTTCTTTAGAATTCTCCATATTTCATAGCTCTATAACCATGCACTAAGACCATCTTCATGATCAGATATGGGTTTAGGCATATGATTTACTAATACATTTATTTTGGCATTTTGAGTGAATTTATGGTTAAATATTCTAAAAATAACATGTATTCACTTATATATAAAATTTGGATGAATTTTGTGATGTGTGTAGTCATATTTGAAGATTCCAAGATAGTCATATTTGGCCTCCAATACTCAAATTCGAATTTCATCTTCAAACTCTTGGAGATTTGAGGAAGATTTGAGATCATTGGTCAATCAGATTCCATGTATAAAGATCATGGAAATTTTCACAAGTGTCTCCTATCAAAGCTAGGACAGATTTGTGAGACTATATGAAGAGATGTTAATTGTTAAATGTCAACGCATGGTTTAACCACATGAGATATTTGTGGATCTAGGAGAAATTTGTGGATCTACATTTATGAATTAGTTACCTTCGTTTTTGTATAAATAGGTCTTCTCCTCTCAAAATGTGTGAAACATTTGGGAGCTATTGTCATGCTTCAATGTAGAGTTTTGGATGTTAAGGATTGGCATTATTCTTATGATTTATGTAATGAATACCATTATAGTTCACTTTGATATGGTCATGCCTTCATTTGGCATTTGATCAAGAATTTTCTCAACTTTGCACATATTATGCACTCTGGGATGGACACCTGATGAGTATGGAATGTATTCTATTTATTTATTTATTTATTTATTTTCATATTCTTTGTGTTCATTTTAAGTCTTTTGATTAGATGCATTGTTTACATTCTTTCACACTCATTCCATTTATGTTATTTTGTAGGTTAGGTGTTATTGCTCTCATTTCATAAATTCATTGCTTTTCAATTTGTTTAATAGATAATCATGAATTATTCAAATTTGATAATGCACACATTAGTAATTTCAATTGATCTTTCATTGCTTTCAGAATAGGTTGCCTTTAAATTTCATAGTTTAAGAATTTAATGCTTTCTTAGTATAGGATCTGCTACTTTTTAGATTAAATTTATTTTCAATTCATTAGAATATAATTATTTTTTGATACTATAGATTTACTTTCATGTCACTAGAATAGATTTATTTTCATGTCAATATAGTTTATTTTGATGTCAATCACATTTCAATTTCATAGATTAAAAGATTGTTTTCCAAGTTCTGAATTTGAGGCGTTTGAAAAAGAAAGCATGTGCATATTCATTTTAGACATTTTTTGTGATTGGGTTTTATTTTGGTCTTGCAATTTCTCTAGATAGAGTAGAATTTCCTTTTTGTAATTGAAATTTGATTCCTAACATATATTGTGCAAGTATATTTTGTAAGTTCACAAACCCGGATTTGAAAATTTAATGACAAATAATTTAACTAACAATTAAATTACCCAACATCCATTTCACCCTCCATCCTAGTAACTATTTTTATCTTATACCTTAATTATGAATTTTGAAAATATTTTGTATTTGGGATACCTTAATTATGGATTTTGAAAATATTTTGTATTTGGGATTGGATAAACTAGAATGATATTAAAAAATTAACTTAACCTCACACTGAGTGAGATTCAATTTTTTTTTTAAATAAATAATCTAATTAAATTTCACTCATCTTAGTTATACTTCAAACATCTAAAAATGTAAAGATGCAGATAGACCGATGTATGGAGTATCATATCATTTCACTATAGAAATAATCGAAATGATCTTCATAAAATTAATATTGATGTAAGAAATAATAGATCAAATCGACATGAGAAATTCTTGAAATAGTTAGTGTGTTGGAATAAAAAGGACATGAGATTCCACTCTAACGATGGTCGACATTCTACTCTCGTTTCATCATAATTTAATAGATCAAATCGACATGAGAAATTCTTGAAATAGTTAGTGTGTTGGAATAAAAAGAACATGAGATTCCACTCTCACGATGGTTGAGATTCTACTCTCGTTTCATCATAATTTTTCGGTTGCACTTACTTATCCCATAAGGGGTAATGATTAAATGTTTTTATTATATTAGAAGGATTTCCAGTGTTATTAGTCCTTGCCTCCGGCATAGCAGGGACTATAGCGTTCGATACGCCGTTGACTTGCTATTACTCTTCGCGTTGACCGTCAATTTCTACTGGTTAATTGCTGTTTAAACAAAGTTTATATTAGGCACTTTGTGTGCAAAAAAACTTTAACCAAAGTTTTTTGTTTAACCTCTTATTGCCGGCCTCACGTGGCCCGATGTGCGCTCAACTCAATTTATCCTAAGTTCTCCGTGGTGCCTGTTCTCCGTCTGCGCGCAACTTCATTTATCCTAAGTTTTTTATCCTAAGTTCTCTTTGGTGCCTCTCTCTTATCCAAAGTTTGAAAGTTATGCTATTTTCTGGCGGACAGGTTTTTAATCCAAAGTTTGGTAAATTTGTTTCTGCCACATGTCTATCTGCATGCATGCAACTCTAGTGCTATCTACAAGTCAGCAAGCCAGTTTATTATCGATCCCAACCTTGGGTTGATTCTTTCTTTCGACCAACAGTTGGATTCTATCGTCCAGAACAAGCCATTTTATTATCGATCCCAACCTTGGGTTGATTCTTTCTTTCGAGCAGCGGTTGGATTCTATTGTCCAGAACAGGCGGTTGATTATCATGTAATCTCAGTCACGGGGAAATTAGCTACGAAAGGGCGCAAGTTATGGTAAGGTTTGTGACCTAGACTACAATATTATTGTTACTGTTTTTTTGTTAAGTACTTGACAAGAGATTTGATCCAGTACAGAGCTTGGAGATGTTAATACGACACATTTGTTTGTCATTGTTGCCAGGGTGAAATATAGCCTTCAGGTAAGGGTAGCTGGTCTGAGTCGCCGGCTAAACAGGTGGAGACTACACATAAGCGGATTGATTACTTTTGACAAATCCAAAAGATTGATTGATCGGTTGGCAACGCTTAACTAATTCAAATACAGCTCAACAAAATCCTTCGTAGACGCTAATGAGAAACGGCACAGCTCACGTAACAGGTAAATTATATGAAAGTCAATACTGGTTATATGTCATGCCATTCGCACTTGAACGTATGGTTTCACTCACTCAGTGCATTTGTTAAAATAAATAAGTTTAAAACCATCGGCACAGGTAATTGAAGAAATTGTGGTTGGAGTAACTCTCGGACATAATTCAATCAATCCGTGGCCTGAGTAATTTTCAGACGCACATAATTCAATAGTGTTTGGAGTAATTTTCAGGCATACCGAATTTTTATTTGGGATTAGATTATAGAACTCCTCCCCACCTAACCTTTTAGTACTCGGAAAGTTGCCAGTACACATTGAATTTAATTTTGATGTTTCATTTCAAGAATATTTAATAATTGAATAATCAAAAGTAATGTTAATATTTTTATTTCATTTTCCAGTTTAATTTTAGATACTTTGGGAATAGGCCATCAAGATAAGAATGAAGTAAGCAGGGAAAAGAGATGTATATTTTTTTCAGTTTAATTTTAGATATTTTGGGAATAGAAAATCAAGATTAAAATGGAGTAAGCAAAAAAAAAGAGATGTATATTTGTTTGACTTCATTTTTCTCTGTTTAATTCCAAAATATTTTTTCAGTGTAATTTTAGATATTTTGTGAATAGAAAATCAAGATAAAAATGGAGTAAGCAAGAAAACCTTAATAAAAAACTCAACTAGAAATGCATCCATTTTGTTCTTTAATTTCCTCTGCTTTAAATGCAATTTTTTTTTCTTTAACTGTTTTTATTTACTGTAGCCATTACCTGAAAACGTTTATTTTTTAAAAAATTCAACCTAAAGACTACATAATAATAATATGAAATTAAATTCCGCCTCTATTTCCTATAAACTTATTTTCTGAAATTATTTTACACACCATCATTTTTCTCTGAGAATGATCATTTCTGAAAATCATTCCAATGTTACCTCGCCTCCATTTGATCATTTCTGAAAATCATTCCAATGTTACCCTCTCCTCCATTTTGTGACTCTAATCATTTTTTCTTTTCCAAGATCGAACCATATCTCTCTCTGTCATTATGGAATTATATGTTCCTCGCTTTCTTCCTTCGCCGCCTCCACACGTCTTATTTCTTATCCTGGCTGCCTGCTGTGCCTCTTTAATCTGCTTCTCGTTATACCCAATTCTTATCAAATTTGTAACTGACAAGAAAATATTTACCATAGAAAAGTCTGTTTTCTACATCTGTATATAGTAAATTGTAACAAAAAAAACATTTTTCAAATCATTAATTAAATGCAGATTGTATTAGTTTTTCAATCACATACCTGAACTACAAGCAAAGGAAGAGACTGGCCGTCTGCACAAATAGAATGGTTCAGAGGAAACAACGGTTCCTGAGGACTTTTGTGAAGGAGAATCTGGTCAAGGGTGGCGTCTGCAACGACCTCTGTAAATTAGGCACCCTCGTCATTGCATTCCATATTTAGAAAATCGTCGGGCCCAATCTGCGAGCAAAAGGGTAAAAATGAAGGATCAGCTTTCTGTTCTAGAAGCAGTGTTCCTAGGAGAGCCTTCGGATTAGGGTTTGCAGAATTCTATTTTAATGGACTTTTGCCGCATCTTCCACAAAGCGCTTCAGATTTTGAACCCACCTGCATTTTAACACTCATTTTTGTGGATGACCTTTCAAATTTAGGACCCACCAGCGTTTTAACACTGCTCTGTCTTGAGGCACTTTCAGATTTAGGACCCACCTGCATTTTAACATTGCTCCATGCGGATGAACTTTCAGATTTAACACTGCGGTGTGCGACTAAACTTTCAGATTTTACACTGCTTTGGACGCCAGGTATTTCAGATTTTACACTGCTTTGGACGCCAGGTAGAGGATAGAGAAGCTGTGAGATCGACACAGCAGTTGTTGTATTGAGAAAACGCAAGGTGGAGTGCACACGTGGTGCATGCAGGGCAGCCATGCTACCCAAAAGTTTTTTAATCTTTTACTTTTTTAATATTTTATTTCAATTATTAATATTTAATATTTTATTTTATTTCAATTAAAAACCAACAACGGACTAGACTTTAAAGCTATGATTATGGCACTCAGCAAATCGCTCGTAGCATGCCGCGTGAATCCACCGAGTACTGGACTCCAGATCGACGTCCAAATGGCAACCACGTAGATGGCATTCTCTTTATTTTGAAATTCCCCTTAAATTCCATTAGAAGGCAGGTTTTCTTTTGGATTTTGACGACCAGTCGAGAGAGAAGTTTTGGCGCTCGGCTGAACGTTGTCAACCTCCAAGTCGCATCCAGCTTTATGGAGCATGCAAGTTGACGTCCTATCTCGGGCTGTCCAGTGCGGAAGCCCCTATCTCAGTTTACAAATAAGCGCCTATCTCAGTGTTCATGTGTTCAGTTATATTTTTAACATTCACATTTTAATATTTTAATTTTCTAGAGGAAGTTTGAAGGTTGAGATAGTGCATTTGAAGTGGTTTTAAAAAAAGTAAGAATGGAGATAATTATTGAACGGCATTCCAATTTTCAATTTGAATCTTTTTATTTATTTCAAACCTGTATATTTATTCATATTAAAATGAAGTAACTAATAATATCAAAAGTAGTTTAATTGGTAAGTGCTAAATTGGAGTATTATGTACAACAAACTGGTGGTTCAATTCCCAAGTAACAAATTCTACCCTAAATTCTACCCTATATATATTCCTTGTTGAATGACTCACATAGCAGTGGGGATACTATACCTGGTTGGGATTGAACAGTGAAAACTTAAGACTATTCTCCAGACGATTGTCTAAATTACACGGGAGAGTGAATTTGTTCGTCTCATCCCAATTACTGTAACGCGTATGGTAAACAGGGAAAGAGCTTTGACATGGCATGGTACTATTTTATGCCCATTTACATCAGGAAAAAAAATTGCGAATATAGTTAATATAACGCGTATGGTAAACAGGAAAAGAGCTTTGGCATGGCATGGCATGGTACTATTTTATGCCCATTTTACATTAGAAAAACATTTGCAAATATAGTTAATATGAGTAGGGATGATTCAACAAATACACTAATACAAGACACATCATCTCACAGCTATCGTCCGATTAGCAATTGGGTTGGGTCGAACAGTGATCAAGAAAACCTGCCAATTTCTTTGGCATCGACTGTCGTGCCCCTTGATCGATCAATGAATGACTACGAAGCCTTTATTTATTGAATAGGTTTGGTTTATGAAGGCAGGTATACCCGATTCAATAACACTACTATTTACCTAATTAGTGCGTGTGCTTTGGCTTTGCGGATTGTGTGGGTTTTCATGCATATATATATATATATATACACACACACAGAATGTACCACAAACTGCAATATATCAATTGCTTATAATCTTCTGGCTTGAATACTGACTTATCCTCATTACTGGTAGCTGTTTTCCATTTCGAATTTGAAGAATGGAGCGTATTATCTACAAGTGCACGAAAAATACTCATGCGCTACTTCTTCTAATGGCAGCCTTACTTTTTGCGAGGATCAGCGACAATGTAAATGTTGCTACTGCCACCAGAAAAATGAAGATAGAAGATGTAGATGTTAATAATGATGATAGTTCTCCCGTTGCCAGTGATCCTGTAAGTAACTAAATCGATTTTTATTCTCTTAGAATTTGTGTTTACTCAGACTGTCTTCGAGATTTGAGCGACCAGATCGAATTAAAGTCATCAATTCACGGCAGAATCAATTTTGATTCTTATGGGTATGTTTGTCTTGATATGGCCCTCTCCAACGACATCATCACGCCATCTCTGAGATCTATCATTCCCTTGATCACCATAAATTATCCCAGTCATTCACTTGTATGTTTGATAACGTCATCATTCAGATCACTTAGACTTTGTTTTACTGCTGCTTGTGTTATGATTTCCTTTAATGGCAATATCTCCGCAGTAGGCACGAGTACCCAAATTCAAGTGCTTAATTAACTCCAGTGGTAACATACTTAATTATCAGTTTGACCTGTTCTATTTCAAATTCTAGTGTGGTTGGTATACTGGTTGACTACTAGCATTCACCAAGTGGTTATTGCTGATCATAGTTAGTTTTGAGTGAACGTTGGAATTTGCGATGAAAGCCAAGGCCCAAGGCTCTGCCATTATCATGGATCATTTCAGAGCTCATATTTTTCTACAAAAGAATACACTGTTTTCATTCATCAAGAAAAGCTATATGAGAAAGAATCCCCTGGTTATGCTTTTCAACATTTTCACATACATTTCATATCTGTCGTTTTCTCAATGAATGGGATGCTTGGTTTTTTGGGACTTCCAAATTAAAGTTATACTCTGGTGGTGTTCATCTGGGTTTTTGAAATTCAGTTACCTTCTAAACTCCTGTTTGATGTGTGCAAAACGAGCACTGGTGCAGCTTTTTAGTGGTGCAATTTTTACAGATATGCAAATTCTATATTGATTATCTTCATGATACCTTTTCTTGACTAATTATTATATTGACTATATTACAAAATTGAAGATGCTGCTGGTCAAAATTATTTATCGTTTAGACTGCATAGGCTCCCTGAAACATTCTGAAATTAAAACACTGCACTCCTATCAAAAGAGGGATAGTAGCGCATTTAATTCCAAAGCTGTAATTAGTTTATTATCTTATTTCAGGCCCGACAGGGACTACCGCCACGGCAGTGGCTCCCTTGTTATAATGAGAAATCTGATGTGAGAGTTTATAAGGATTACACCATACCAACACAAATATTCGCAGAAAGCTTGACCTAGTAACCTTCTTATTTGGATTCATTAAAATTTATTCACATGAATCTTAATTTGATATAACTAGGGAAGTTATATAAATTAAATGATAAATGCGATGTTGCTTAAATATTTCATACCTCTAGATTGGCGTTGAACATGGTGCCAAGACAAGTCCGATGCGCTTATCTTATCTGGATTGCACATTCTTCGCCTTATTCATAATGCACATTTCATTGCAAGAGAATTCATAATGGATGTTTCATTGCAGTATAAGCTATCAGAATAATCTCCTTGAACATTTGGTTTACATATTTGCCTCTTTCTAGTAGTCTCTACATTTTGTACCAGTTATTTCTCTGCTAATAATTTTACATGGTTTATCTGAGCCAAACAAATTTGTATTGATAGTCTTGAAAATAATCTTAGTATTCTATGTGGTCCTAATCTTGCAGAACTAATAATGGCATCCCATTGCCCATTTTGGCCCTCAGTTCTTTCCAAAAGAATAGTGTATTCAAATGTTCCATATTGCTATTGGCATTTCGATTGTCTAGTTACTTTGTTTAGAAGCGTTCATCCGAGGGAAATATTTTTCAAATAATGATATTCAATAAAAAAGTATGGCGAGATGTGGATCTTATGATAAAAATTTCTACTAACTAGCATTTGCACTTTATGTTGTAAAGGAAACGCCGTAAGGCATAGAGTGGGGAAGAATAGCGACATGTGAATGGACATTGTTGAAAGCAAGGGTGGATGATAATGAGTTACAATTGCAATAGTTAGTTATGTGTACTCTGAAAATGGATATTTTGTTATGGTCAATCTAATGCATTCATTAATTAGATGACAACGAAAAAGTTTGGAGCCCAGGCTGAACCAACAAGAATCTTTTCTACAAGACTGAAATTGCCTAAATGATTCCTCAATCAATGGAAATAATTGTTTCCCTCCTCTCATACCTAAAATACATTGTAGGAGACTGATTTTTCAAGTAACTTAATATAACTAGCAATTGCCCCAAAAGGTGCAAAGAGAGGCCCATAGAAATGTTAAATTGAAAGAATTGTATTTTGGTTCAGAATAATAAATATTATAATAATTCAATCATTCAAACTAAACCTAGTCAATAAATTGCCTAAAATAAAATAAATCCTTAATAAAAATTATACAAATTATTATTCTTCGTTTCTCTCAATTATTTATATAATAAAATCCAATCAATAATTCAAAATTGAGCACATCAGGTAGGCCAGTCCGCTTTGCCCACATTAAAACTCATTGGGCTTCCAGATCCATAGGTTGAGATGGAGCCCCCGCTTTGCCCACAATAGAACTCATTGGGCTTTCAAACCCATAGGTTGAGATTGAGCCCCAGCCTGTTGCTACTGGTTTTGCTGGTAATTCAAAGGTATTCTAAATAACATGATGTGTGGCTTAGGACGATGAATGACATAGTGCACCCATCCACGAGACTGTTGAACTCCAATGGCTCGCCATTCGTTCTGGACCAAAAAGAATATCAATTTGGTTAAAATTATTAATATGTTTATAATAATAAAAATAAAAAAATAAAACAAACAAACAGATTATCGCATTAAAAATGGCATTTGAAAACAAATTAGGTGTTGATTACCACATTGGGAAGTTGGCAAAACAAATGCATTTGCATTAAAAATAGCATTTGAGAACAAAAATGTGGTGCTTACCTCATTGAGAAGTCAGTTCTTGGGAAGCAATTTGGCAGTGTCCGGAGGGAGAACCACATGTTAGGAGATGACACATAACGCCCAATCATCAAAATAATCCATTTGGGTGAAATAAAACCCTAATTACAGATATTGAACTCACCACCTAGACAACGAGCAATCAAGCATACCCACACTCAAAGATAAAACTATAAATATCTCAAAGAAACTTTGATATGCATCTTTGTAACTGACCAAAAGCAGTGATCAGGAATTTATTTAATATATGTCCAAACTTCCAAGAAATGATTTGCAATGTAATAACAACGTGGCCACATCATCTCCTTCTCTGCATTTATTTAATTACTTGGCATTCTAACTTTAAAGGGACCTACATAAATTCATGGAAAACCTTCAATCTAGACATCAATAGGTTGTCTTGGGTGGAGGGCCATGATGACAAAGAATTTCGAATACATCTTATAAGGATATTTTCAAGTTAACAGATATGATTGCGGGATTGGAATGGTCGTCGATCCTTCACGGCAAAAGCAAATTTCTTAATAAATTCCAGATATGATGGGCAATGATTCCTTCAATTTTATTAAGATATTTGACATTACATCCTTTTATATACTCACTGTGAGGTTCTTATTTTCACTTGACAGAAATCAAGCAGGTCTAAAACCAAAGGCTTGTCCAACAAAGAATGAAAAGCTCAAAATTGGATGCAGGGTCTGCCCCTGGCTTAAGGCCTATTCCACGACTAAGAATACATGTTAATTCATGACAGGCATCACTAACACGGTTTGAATACTTGAAATCTTGTGTTGCTTTTATCGCTTAAGTGTTTGGAGTAAGTTTGTTCTCTGTCCCATTCAAAATGGCATTTGAAAAGAAATTAGGTGCTGATTACACATTGGGAAGTTGGCAAAACAAATGCATTTGCATTAAAAATGGCATTTGAAAACAAATTAGGTGTTGATTACCACATTGGGAAGTTGGTAGAACAGATGCATTTGCATTGAAAATAGCATTTGAGAACAAAAATGTGGTGCTTACTTCATTGAAAAGTCGGTTCTTGGGAAGCAATCTGGCAATTTCCGAAGGAAGAACCACATGTCTGGAGATGACACATAATGCCCAATCATCAAAATAATCCATTTGGGTGAAATAAAACCCTAATTACAGATATTCAACTCACCACCTAGACAGCCAGCAATCAAGCATACCCACACTCAAAAAGAAAACTATAAATATCTGAAAGAAACTTAGATATGCATTATCTGAAAGAAACTTTGATATGCATCTAATTGTAACTGACCAAAAGCAGTTATCAGGGATTTATTTAATATATGTCCAAACTTCCAAGAAATTATTTGCAATGTAAGAACAACGTGGAAACCTCTTCTCTGCATTTATTTAATTACCTGGCATTCTAACTTTAAAGGGACCTACATAAATTCATGGAAAACCTTCAATCTAAACATCAATAGGTTGTCTTGGGTGGAGGGCCATGATGACAAAGAATTTCAAATACATCTTATAAGGAGATTTTGAAGTTAACATATATGATTGCAGGATTAGAACGGTCGTCGATCCTTTAGCTCGGCAAAAGCAAATTTCTTAATAAATTCCAGATATCATGGGCAACGATTCCTTCAATTTTATTAAGATATTTGACATTACATCCTTTTATATACTGACTGTGAGGTTCTTGTTTTCACTTGAAGAAATCAAGCAGGTCTAAAAACAAAGGCTTGTCCAACAAAGAATGAAAAGCACAAAATTGGATGCAGGGTCTGCCCTTGGATACATGTAAATTCATGATAGTGTTGATTATTAAGCATATGTCTATTCCATAGAAAAAGACAGAAAGTGAGTACATGACCAAGCCTCTGTATGTGCGCAACATAACCTAACCCCATCATATAAATCCACACATGAAAAGTATTACAATATTTGAAGAATGCACCAAATCCCATATAAACTAGGTATCTCAGAGAGCAAACAATCATTTTGCCCAACTATCAATGATCAAACTTCGTTCAATCGTCTAACACTACAAATGCACGGTCAACAATAGGACACGGCGTCGACTGGGGTAATTCATTTCAAAGGGAAATGCTATTTTTTAATATAATTTTTTTATTTATTTTTTATATTAATATTGAAAAATATATTTTTAATTTATTTATATTTATATTCAATTTTAATTCAGCATTATTTATTATTTATTTTGATAAATTTAAATATAGATTAGTGAATAATTTATTATTTATTTTGTTTTTTTTAATTAAAAAAATGAAAAAATAGATATTAAAAACTTGTTTTAAAATTAATTTCCAATTTATTAAGATGAATTCTAGAACCTTTTAAAATTCATTGACTTTTTTGGGTTTTGGCTTAGAAAATGACACTAAAACAAAAATCTCGGCTTATAAAGTTGACGAGGTGACATTTAATCTTCATTTTAGGTAGATAATGTATTGATTTATTTTTCTTTTAATTTCAATCTTTCCAAATTTTAATGTTACACCTAAAAACTATATATTGAAATATTTCTTAATATTATAAAATTTAATATATTTTTTTAATAAAATATTTAGAACAGTTCATCAATCAAATTTGAAATAAATTTAAATCGAAAATTTTACCATTGAATTTTCGTTAAAAATAGGAAAAAGAAAATTCTACTTCAGACAACAAAAGATTTCCGATTAACTTTAGTCTCTGGATACTTCAGGCACAGCTCCACTCAGATTTCTCAGGTTACTCACCGTCGATGCACAATTTATCGATTTTCAATGGCAACTTCTTCCATGCCCCCTCTGTGTCTGTGCTCTGTATTATTTATAGTTGCGTTATTTCTTGTAGCACTTCATTCTGAAAGAAAAGATCTGGTACAGTGCAACAGTGGAACAGCTCTGACACCTGGCAAGTTGCTGTTGTTAAAGATACAGCAATAATGTCCAGAAACCGCAGAAGTACTAGTAAGGAATCATTAATAAACAATGATTTTACAGACTACAAACTATTATGGGCATCAAATTGATCTGTTTTATGGAGAATCGGCAATAGAAATTCTGGGTTCCTTCTTCTTCTCCTAGTTTTTCTGGTTTTCGTCATTGTAGGCACAACCGTCTCAGATCTCATCTTCCAAGGTATATATAATTACTATCTTCTTGAATGTTGATCTATACAGTACAATCCTGAACAAGTAAAATATGAATTTCGGTGGCTTTGTTAATCTGCATATGTTGATGTAGACCGCCAGAAACAACTTATTACCCTCATTTTTACAAGGTTGTTGCAGAGCCCCATTTTTCTGGGCATTAATTCTTGATGCATAGATGTCTGTAAAATGTTGAATAGCATAATGGATTTTGTAGCTAATAGATACTTTGTTCTTGGCTCTGCAGTTAAATCATACCGGGTTAATACCGAGACATGGTCAAGGAATGTTTCTTTTCTTCAATATGGAAGCCTGCAAGAAAGCTTAATGGAGAAAGAACCCAATCTGTATAAACCACAGGCTGCAAAATTCACAAAGAGCTTTCCCCTGTTGCTAACCAATCAAACCAACAGGAGTTCCTTCATCCAAGACATTGTATTTCCTCCTAAGGAAGTCCTCTTCTTAGTACGCCTGTCTTCTGCAAACTCCAATCTGATATCCCACAAATCATCCCCAGCTGTTCATTCTCGCAACAATTCCATACACCAGTGAATGCCATAGAGTATTTACAATTTGGATATTCTACCCAACCACGAACTGCATTTGGATGCCAGGTTCCTCCCCCTGCAACCCACTGGTCTGCAACATCAGTGGCCCTAGTGGACACAGCTAATTATAGCTCAGATTTACCAGATTTAAACAGGCTTTTTGTAGATCCGAAAAATGTGGATAAAGGGTTAGTTAATGCCAACCTGGGGGATAACAGACAGGTCGAATTCCGCCCTGAGAACTTGAAATGCCCTGCAAACAGCGGTGGAAAGCTCTGATAAAACCTTTGAACCGAAAATTAGTGAGCGAGAACATGAGATTGAAACATGAGATTGCCAAAGGGATTAACAATAGACAAGGGCTCAACATTGAAACCAAATATCTACGCTGCATATTCAACAATACCATTGAAACTATGGTCACACTCTCTGTACAAGAAGTCTTTAGATGCGAGCATCCCAATGAATTAGTTTGTTATCAACTCATTGCCTCTGAAATCACTCTTCGAATCCATGGGAAATCAATTCCTTCCGTCGCTTATTATGAAATCCCGCCATCTCATCTTTCAAGCAAAAGTAGTACTCAAGATAATGCACAGAAAATGAAACTACTCTATGCCTGCACCATGGTGTTCAACGTTGCAAAATACATAAGAGAATGGGTTATCTACCATTTTCATCTGGGTGTGGAACACTTCTTTCTGTACAATAACAACAGTGAAGACGATCTGGCAGAAACTGTTTAAGGGTTACTGTCAGAAAATTACAAGGTATGTAGGCATCCATGGCAATGGGCCAAGACACAGGAATCTGGATTCTCACACTGTGCTCTCATGGCCAAACAGAAGTGTCAATGGATGATGTACATTGACGTTGACGAGTTTGTATTTTCTCCCTCGTGGCTAAAGCTACTCAAGGCCAATGCCAATATTGGGTACCCATTAAAGAATACTGCATCAAAAGCAGCTTTGAGGGGATTAGTAATAAATCTTAGTAAACCGGGGGCTGCATTGACAGGGCAAATTTCTTTGAGATGCAGAAATTTTGGACCCTCGGGCCTTCGGGAGCACCCGCAGAGAGGGGTTACTCAAGGGTACACTTGCAGGGAAAGGACGCTGAAGCGCTACAAATCCATACTTCTTTTGGAAGCTGCCTCTCCTAAGTTGCTCAATGTAATACACCGCTTTCAGTTGAAGAAGGCATACAGAACAGTGTATGTGAAGGCCCAGAGGACAGTGATCAATCACTACAAGTACCAGGCTTGGAGTGAATTCAAGGCTAAGTTTCGGAGGAGGGTGTCTGCGTATGTTGTGGATTGGAAAGAGTCTAGGAATGTTGTGTCCCAAGATCGAGCTCCAGGCCTTCGCAACAGGGCCATCAAACCCCATGGATGGGAGAATATGTTCTGCCAAGTGAATGAAAGTGCATTGAAGGAGTTTACAGGTAGAGCGTTTTCTTTGAATAAAGAAGAACCAGGCTCCAAATTACAGTGGCAATGAAGGGCAACTGCAATTGTATGTATGTATAGGGTTAAATCAATAGGAGGTTGTCAAATGATAGATGTAGTATGCGGTTCGTTGAGTGGATCTGAAAGTCCACCATCCAGCCAAAAAGCAAAACAAATATTTTATTTAACAAAAAAAATAGTGCAAGCTCTGAGTTACAAACCTGTATTCATAAGTATCATCAGTGTATTTCTCTGAGTACTGAATTTGAGGCATCCTGGTCGAGCGAACTAAAGGCTTGAATGATCTGAACCCAAAGAAAGGAAATAAGGGCCAATGATTCAAATCCATCCATAAATTGCAATTAAACAATACAATATTTTTACCTAGATAACGGGGACTAGCATTTAAGACAAAATAATGATAAACCCAGAAGTAATCCCCATAAAGCCTGATTAAATATATAAAATGAAGGAATCTGTTCTACCGTGATCAATTCAGAGCCTGAAATACAGAAATTTAAACAGGGTTTTTGTAGATCTGAAAAATGTGGCTAAAGGGTTAGTTAATGCCAACCTGGTGGATAACGGATAGGTCGAATTCCGCCCTGAGAACTTGAAATTCCCTGCAAACAGCGGTGGAAAGCTCTGATAAAACCTTTGAACCGAAAATTAGTGAGCGAGAACCTGAGATTGGGCAAATGAGATGGCGCGTAAAAGGTCGAAATGATGAACTTAACGAGGAATAAAATAAGCAGCTCGCAAGGGAAGAAGGAATACAACAGGAGAATGACTGGGAAACTGATTTTAATCGTTCGGCTTCCAACCGTTCGGCTTCCAACGATCAACGATCAAACTTTGTTCAATCGTCTAACACCACAAATCCACAGTCGACAATAGGACACGACGTCTGCGAGGGCAATTCATTTCAAAGGGAAACGCCTTACGGCGTAATGAAAGATGCCAAGTGAATGAAATTGTTTTTGTCAGCTTATACTTTCTATATTTTATGTTTCCAAATGAATGAAATCATTTTTGTCGGCTTATTCTTTATATACTTCATGTTAGAAAAGTATATTTTCCTAAATCATTTTATTTTTCTTGATCTTGATAAAGCTTGGCAGATGCAGATTAATATATTTGAAAGCTTTATGAAAATATGGGAAGATAGCTTGGCATCAGAAAGCTTTATGAAAATATGGGATATATATATCAACTGATGAGAAGGACAGGCAATTTAGCAATGCAATGGCAAAGCAATAAATGGAAATATTATTGAGATATCATTGGAGATTAAAGTTTCCCTGCAATTTTATGCTAGTAAACCATTTTAACGTAACTAACCAAAAATGGTCAAAACATATGTAGAGGAGTTTGAAAATCATGGTATAGGTGTATAGACATCACAATTTCTTAATGCTTTTATTATTTCACCTAAAATTCAAAGACCATGTTTTCCAATATCTTTGTTAGATCTGGGATATCTATAACTTCAGCTTAAATTAGTTTAAATTTGGTATAATTTTTAGTTGAAAATTACATTTGGATACATCGCTCTCAGTTGGGAGAGTGGTATGTTCAATCAGGTGGCATCTAAGTGTTTTTTACTTATTTAATACATTTTAAATAGGTTGTGGAAACTATATGTTATGGAATGAATAGAAAAAAATGATTATGTAGTTGAATAAACATTTATAATTTATGATGAATATTTTTCTTTACAGGTTAGAGATTCAATTTCTCAAATATAATAAGTTGGAAATAATAATCTCTCATTGATGCTAAAAAATTTCAACATCGAGGATAATCTTTGCCTATCAAAAAGATATCATCACTAAAAACATTGATTCCTACACTTGTTAACTCATTCCTATTGGGATATAGGTTTCAATCATTATGAGAAGATTTAAAAAATTAAAAGAAGATTTTAGTGTGAAAAGAGAAAATTGTTGAACATGTTTTCCAAGTTGATAGCTTACTATTGGTTGAGATTTCATTGACATTAAATTAAACTTATCTCCACTATGAATAAAGGAAGAAGAAATTTAAAACATGACTATTCAATGTACATAAAACTTTGTACATACATTTACTTAGCATTTTCAACATGTCACAAAGTTGCCAAGTAAGCCTCCAAGGGGACATCCATAACTATTATAATAATTGCAACTATGTTGTTAAAAAAATCCATATAATTTAAAGAATATAAAATAAATATTGGATTATGTGTTTAAGCCTATATTAGCATTGAAATATCATCTTCACATAAGTTATATTAATTGCAACTGTATTTTGTTTAAATTGTATTAATTGTGTATGTGTTCCTCAGAAAAAATAAAAAAATCCATGTAATAAATTTTACTTATTGTAAGTGCAAATAATGTTTATATTTTCATTATACAATATCGTTTGGGCATATGTGAACAAAGAAAGAACGAATTTTGAGGAAGAATGTTGAATGGTTAGTGTTCAAGTTTATAATTGCATAATTCCTTCAGTGTGTAAATTTCAGTAAGGTTGACTGCAATGTAGTTCCTTAGTGGATACAAATTGCAAGTTATGAGAGTACCTCTCATATATAAAATTTTAAGCAACCTATGATGCACCACGTGAACCTACTATAGCCAGGGAATCCCATAATTTTATTTCCATGGCCACTAGAACAAAATACCATATTGAGAAAATACCATGGAGTATTCTTTTCTCTATCCATTATCCTCCTCCAGGGTGGAAACCAGGGAGTATTTCCATGGCCTTTAGATAGGAATCCACCAACTAAATATCTATTCTCTACATGTGATCAAGTACCTTTTTCAGAGTAAAAAGAAGGCAGTGAACTAGATAGACAACGAGGTAGGACATGTTTACAAACCCAAAGAACCTGCAATTGAGATAAGTTTAGTGATATGTAACATGAGAATGAAGGAGCTCATCATCATTAAGTACATTGAGGATAGAGACACATCTTATTTTTTACTCTTCACAAAAATTATAAGAGAGTTTCATGGCATGATGGATCAATCAACGTTTAAAATAATTGTTTTATGTTTGCTATGAGAAAAAGGCAAGGTAAACGAAACTACTTATCTATGCTTGTGGAGATTGCTAGTTGTATGGAAAAAAGGGAGGGGATTCTTTTGTTGTGTCATGTTGTATTGTGGAATTCGAAAGAAGAGTATAATGGTAGTGTTGTTAGAGGTGCTTTTCTTGCATTCAATGTATGAATGTTGGGCCACTAGATCATTGATTAACCCATGTGGAGGAAGATGTTGTATGTGTTGGAGCAACCACATCCTTTTAAGGATGAAGAAAAAAAAAAAGTGAAATCTTGTGGATTTATGTGTGAAGCAGTGATCCTACGATAATAATAAATATCTAAAAATTGCATGGGTAATCAAAAGAATTGTCAATTGGTAAGAGGAACATACAGAAACTTAAATTATTTAAATTTCTAACATAGTTTAGATCTTCCATTTAGATTCTGAAATCATTGTTATTGCTTGCAAGAAATTCACATAAATGAGGTTGTTGGTTCTTTTTGATATGCATAAGGCCATCATGGGCATAAAGGGAAGGAAGCATCCCTTTTTATCCTAGCGCATTACAATTCTCTATTCTAGTTAAAAAATAGAGCAAATGAAGTTGGAGGACACTGTTGAAGGGGCTAGGAAACATGACAGTATAAAGTGAACTGCTAATAGAAGAAATATTTGGAGGAGTTTGCACGTGTAGTGATCTATTGGTAAAGATCATCATGGATCCTGTGTCCTTAAGACAAATTTAGATAGTCTCCAATGATGATTTTTTAAGTGTATAAACATTATGACTTGTTGTGTGTGAGAGTAGCCAAGGACCTTGTAAAGAGAAAAAGGGGATCCCACATCCTAGTTGTGTAGAAATATAATATTTCATGTTTAATAAAGGAAAATGAAGAATAGAAATCACTAGCGGGAGATAGTATCTGGTGTTGTGAAACAATTTCTCAATAATCTCATGATTTTTCAAGCTCTCATGATTTTTCAACATAGCTTGAAAAAGATGGAAGGGTTGTGATTATGTTTTCTTGCAATTCAGCATAATTGTTAGAAAATTAATTAACAAAGCAATGAAACACATAAATATTGTGGAAAAACAAACCCAAAAATGCATAAAACAAGAGAGACACACATATACATGGTCCACCCAATTTGGGCTATGTCCACAGAGAAACAACCAATCCTTCCTTTTATATTATCCAGTGAAATGAAGAGATACAACCTACAATAGATCCGTTTAAACTTCCTCGTCAATCTCACACTATCTCCTATGTTTTTCTCGCTCAGAATAATAATACACATCCATAATACAATTCCCTCATATAAACTGAGGGTTTCCTTCCAGGGAAAAAGCCCTAAACTAACATAACTTCTACCATCAAATCATCTGCCTATTGAATGACCCAAATTGTCTATAAAACTACAATATTTTACAAGGTAATTTTTCATTTATTTTTACTTCAAGATCCTACCCTCAAACCCCCACTTTGGGGGGGGGGGGGGGGGGGGGCGCGGGGCGCGATGATCAGGTGCTCAAAATTATCCTCAAAGATCAAAGTGTCAAAATCTTGATAAACTTAGCTTCATATTGAAGAGCTCATCATTCTGATTCCAACGGTGTAAACAATACTCAAATTCGAGCTCGTATACAAAAGTTATAGCAAGTCAAAGTTCAGGTTTGACTTGCTCACATGGCAGGATTGGATGATGTGGCAAGATCCTTCAGCGAATGAAGAGGTGACAAGCGGCAAGCTTCCATTGGCCCCTGCATGTCACAAATAGGTTGGCTTTAGAAATTGACCCCCAAGTGGGGAAGAGTGTGATGCGATAAGGCAGGCAAGAAGGTTTCTAAGAATTAGCTGAAGGCACGATGCGATGGATCGCAATCACTGATCGATGAAGGGTCATCATTACAGAATTAGACCCCCGAAGGTTTGGGTTTCGATGCGATATTGCAATCACAAATTGCAATGGTGAAAAGTCCCACATATACCAGACCCCAGGGTATCCACTGATTGAGAAATGCGAAAGGATCCCGGATGCAAAGTGACTTTAGGTTTCAGTTAATACTCCTGTCGATTCTGCCACATCGTAATCACACATTGCTTTCCTTGTTCATAGACCATAACCCCATAGAACTCCACCGATTGTGATTTGTGATAAGACAGTTGGTGCCGATGGATTAAGGCCCACTGTGTGGAAAAATTCTCACTTGGTTAGTGGATTTTGGAGCGAAATTGTGGGTTCTTGTCGGATGTGGAGCAATTTGTGGAACGAATAGTGGGAGAACTAGGAGAATTCATAACTTATTTAATTTTCCACTAAATTGGATGAAAAAATAGGCTAAATAGCCATTTTTGAGTATTCTAGACTAATTGGAGAAGGTTTCAGAAGCATTTGAACATTGTAAACACAAATTTTTATACTTTTGAGCATAGGAGAGAGGCCCAAGCCATTGGAAGATGGACTAAGGAGATGTTGCCTAGGAGGGGTGAACTCCTTTATCATGTGCTTGTTGTAATTTGTTTTTTATGATGTTCTATACATGTTTATGTTGTTGTTTAGTTTCTAATTTATGTTAAATTGCTCATAACATTAACATAAAAAATCTTCATTTCACTTGCAAAAAGATTGATGAATCCTTAAGCACAATGAAAGAATTTTGTTTATAATCCAAGGAAGATCTTAGCACTACAAACTAATATTCTAAATCAGATCAATTTGGTATTGGAGCACTAGGTTTTGTTTTATGAAAGAAGGATTTAATTTTTTGCAAGTTTATGCCATGCTTACAAGCTTAAAACTCAAAAAGAGGTGAAGGAAAGTTGGTTGGAAGCCCTGAAGTTGGGTCAAGGGGAAGAAGAGCAAGGTTGCTACAATCTCCAACACCCATTCAGCCTCAAGTTGTAGTTGAGATTCTAGAGATCATGTATCATGAAGGAGAACCTACAAACATGACAGAAGATGAGAAGACATTCAAAAAGGCTTTCTTTGATATGACAAAGATGATGAAGGTCCTCTATGAAGAGAGGAATAACAGGTTGCAAGGAGAAACTTCCAAACCTCACAAAGGAAAAGGTTGTCCAAGAGGAGGTAATGGGAATGGAGACAAACCTCCACCTATCCATCACCTTCTCCATATTCTTCTTCGCAAGCATATTCACACTCTTCCACTAATACAACCCTTATTCCTACTCATCATAATTCTTCAAAAGGAACTCGTAAATCACCTTTTTTAAAACTTGACGTTAAATTCGAGTTTCCCATGTATAATGGTGAAGTGAATGCAAAGAATCTTGAGGTTTATTGTAGGATTCAAAACCTTCAAGAGGATGACATAAAGATTCAATTAACTTCCTTGAGAATGGAGGGTGGAACACTTGTATGGTGGGAATCAAAGACCCAAGAGGAGATTAAAAAAGATGGTAAGATCTCAATTTCTTGGAATGATTTCATTGCTGCAATTAAAAGACAAATCTACCCTCTAACTTATATGTATAAAACCATCATGAATTGGCAGAACTTTAGACATCTAAAAGGTCAAAATTTGCAAGATTACACCCAAGAATTCAGAAAAAGGTCTATGATGTTAGGTGTAGATTTTCAATCACATGGCACTTTGTTGAAGTACATAGGGGGTTTACAAAATTACCTTAGGCATAATATATTAATGTTTAATCCCAATAATCTAGATGATGTGTGTGTGCAAGACACTCGTCTTGAGGCAAGATAGAAAACCACCTCAGAAGAAGGTAGTAAAAAGCCATTTAAGAGTAAGGGAAAAGAAAAGGATTTCAAAGGGAAGGCAAAGAAACCAAAAAGAGGGCCACAATGAAGCTCACTGTTGGAAGCTTCGTCTCGAAATGAAACCAAAAAGAAACAACAACAAGGGAAAATAGAAGACAACTGCAACCACTCAACAAGATTTGGGATCTGATTTGGGTGATGAAGCTAAAATCACAGTCATGGGTTTAAAGGGAAAAGTATCCATTTCCAGCACTACTTCTTCAGACTCACAAAATGAAACTCCAAATGAAAATAGGAGAATAAAATTGTTTCACATAAGGGTGATATCAAAACATAACAAGATTGATATGTTGTTCAATAGCAACTCTCAAGACAATCTTATCTCTGAAAACATTGTCAAGAGTTTAAATCTGGAAATTGTTCCACATCATAAACCATATCCACTTGGATGGGTATGTGACAATGTGTAATTCTAGGTTACTAGAAAGTTAAACTAATATTCGTTATTACTGCAAATTTCATAGGTGAAGTGGAGCTTGACGTTGTGCCATTAGATATCTGTGGCATGGTTTTGGGAAGCCCGTATCTTTATGACATAAAATATATCTTCCATCGAAGGCTCATAACCTTGAGGTCACCGGTTCAAATCCCGTCTCCGCCAGACCAGAACATACGAAGTATTTTGGTCTGAAAAGGATTTCTCTCTCACTTATCATTTTATAATTGAATTATAAGTGAAGAAAAGAAATGATCAATACATGAACTATTCGTTTTCATATTCCATGTGAAGGGAAGGTAGTGGGGATCGAACCCGCATCTTCT
>APFE030243614.1:94423-161576 GCA_000404065.3 Pinus taeda
TCATCTTGGAAAAAGATTGTGGATCATTACGATGAGAATCGGGGACACCCGAGCCTTCTTTCTTCATGGGAAACATGAGCCCTTTATCGAACTTGAATTGATGACTTATGCCTTACCATGGCGTTATTCTACTGTTGAGTTAAAAGGCCCCCTCATCATATATTAATGAGTGTCTACTATGGTAGATGGAGAACAAATTGGATGTGGATGATCTATCTATGTTTATAGATATCAAGTTGAGAAACATTATAGTAGCTCGTAGGGTAAGGATCGCTATATTGGAAAAACTCCGGGCTGAGCTGATACGAAGCGAATGGAGACAAGTTATGCCTGAGATCATTTGCTGAAAATAAACATCATTTATTGAAAAATGGAGTAGAATATATTGTGAGAGCTCACAGCAAGAAAAAAAATATTTTTCTTGTTAATGCAAGGAAGATTAAAAGACTGGTGAATTCAAGTAAGAATTTCGTGCTTCTCATGATCAAACCCAAAAATGATGTTGATAATGAAGCTTTTAAAGGTTTTGATTTGAATTTGAAATCTGAATTGGTTGAAATAGTTAACCAATATGAAGAAATGTTTCAAGAACCAAAAGTATTACCTCCCAAGAGAGGGATCTAGCATGAGATATAGTTGCAGCAAGATTGTCCTCTTCCTAACATTAGCATGTACAGGATGTCAGTGATGGAAAGTGCAGAAATCAAGATGCAAATCCAAGATTTTTTTAATAAAGGGATCATTAGACCATCTTCCTCACCTTGTGGTTCACCTATTGTCTTGGTGCCAAAGAATGATGGAACATGGCGCATGTGAGTGGACTTCTATGCATTGAACAAAATTATGGTAAAGAACTGTTATGCACTGCCCAGAATAGATGATTTATTGGATCAATTGAAATATGAAAAGTATTTTACTAAGATTGATTTAAGAAGTGGCTACCATCAAATTAGAATAGTTGAAGGAGACATTTGGAAAAAAACGTTAAAAAAAACAGGGTTTGTTTGAATGGCTAGTTATGTTGTTTGGTTTATGTAATTCTCCTGCTACATTCATGTGTGCGATGATTGATGTGTTGAGGCTATTCCTTGATGAATTTGTCATAGTCTACTTAGATGAAATTTTAATTTTCAGTAAATCTCGTGATGAATATGTCATGCATGTAGAAAAGTACTTGATGTCTTGAAAAAAGAATGGTTGTATCTAAAGATGTCAAAGTGCGAGTTTAGAAAGACTTCCTTAGTTTATTTGAGTCATATTGTTGGAGGAGGTAAGTTGAAAATAGATCCCTCAAAGGTTGATGTCATTGTGAATTGGATAAGGCCCAAGACAGTTACAAAGGTAAGAATGTTTCTGGGAGAAGCCCAATATTGGAGGAAATTCATTGCTAATTTTTCTCTTATAGAAACTCCTTTGCATGGGTTGACCAACGTGAAACAGGTTTTTCAGTGGGGAGGAAAACAAAAAAAGGCCTTTGATGTGTTGAAATAAAAGATCAGTATAGCTCATGTACTCTCACTTCCAAACTTGAGACAGTCATTTAAGATTGAGACAAATGCCAGTGATTACACTATGATGCAGTCCTCATGTAGCATGGTAAGCATATATGTTTTCATTTAGAAATTTTTAATGGTGCAGTGATTAACTATCCTACATATGACAAGGAATTATATGCATTGGTGTAAAGTGTGAAAAAATGGAAACACTACCTGATGGTTAAGGAAACAATCATTCACACTGATCATCAACCATTGCAATACTTGCAATCTCAATCAAAGTTACAACAATCAAGGCACTCGCGATGGATGGGTTTCCTTTAGAAATTCCACTTTGTAATTAGGTATAAGAAAGGTATCTACAATAGATTTGATGATATGCTTTCTAGGTCGATTGTTAGTGCAACTACTTTACTCAAGCATAATTATGTTTTACATGAAATTTATATTGAGAAATATGCATTAGATAACGAATTTCAAGATGTTTATGCAAGCTTGAGTCAAGGTAACCAAGTAGAGGAATCAGATTATCATTTGCATGATAACTTGTTGTACCATCTTGGAAAGCTTTGTATTCTATAGTGAGAAAGAGTTAACATCATAAGAGAGGCACATACTTCTCTTATTGCTAGTCATTTCAGTGTAAGTAAGATGGTGGCACATCTATAGAGGTATTGTTATTGGCCTTGTATGCTTGAAAGTGTGTCTCGTTTTATTAAAGGATGTTCATTATGTGCAATCAGTAAGCCTAGCAATAAGAAGTTAGGAATGTACACTCCACTTCCGGTTCCTTCATGACCGTGGGAGAGTGTTTCTATGGATTCTGTAGGAGGTCTTCCATTGTCAAAAAGAGGTCATGATTATTGTATGTAGTTTTGGATAGGTTCAACAAATTGTGTATTTTGATGCCATGTAAAAAGAAAGTTACAACTGAACAAACTGCTCAGTTATTCTTTTAGAATGTTTGGGTGCATTTTGGATTGCCACGTTCATTGTTAGTGATGGATATTCTCTCTTTGTGGGGATTCATGGAAACCAAATTGAAGAAGAGTACAACCTTTCATCCACAAAAAAATGGTAAAATAGAGGTAGTGAACAAAATAGTGATACATCTTCTCTGTGGATATTGCAGCAAGCATCCTAAGTTGTGGGATGAATAGTTGCACTATATTCAACATGCTTACAACCGAGTCAAGCACTCTTCCACTCAAACTTCACCATTTGAGGCATGCATGGGATACTTGCCTAAATATCCATTGGATTTTATTTTGGCAAATATGTTGCTATTGAAGGTTGCAGGGACATAGACAAAGCAAGAAATTTCATTGAAAAAATACAATTAGTACACCAAAAGGCTCAAGAATGGCTTGAGAAATGCAAAGGAAAGTACAAAGAAAGGAATGAAAAGCATCATCAAGATCACAAGTTACAAGTTGGTGATGACGTTTGGATTCACATTAAAAAAGAGAGGGTTCAAGGAGAAGGTAAAAATCCCAAACCAATTAGATATGGTCCATTCAGAATTTTGAAAAAGATTGGGAATAACGCCTTCAGGTTAGATTTTCCTTCATATATGAAAATTTATGATGTTGTTAATGTTGAGAATTTAAGTTTGTATCAGCCTCCTTTGATTGAAGATCAAGGAGAGAACATTCAAATTCCATCTATTGAAGACTTTTCTCCAAAATTCCTTGATGTGCTTCAGTAAGACAGTACACTTGACAGAAGAACAAGGACAACAAAAAGGGGAAGTATCGATTATCTTCGAGCGGGGCTAAAAGGTAAATTTCCTTCAAAATACAAATGGATAGAGGTTGGAAAGTTGAGGGAACTATACCCTCACCTGCTGAACAATTGAAAGTGATCCCTTTTGGGTCCAAAAGGCTTCTAGTGGGGAGGAGTGATCAGGTGCTCAAAATTATGCTTAAAAATAAAAGTGTTAGAATCTTGATAAAATTAGCTTCAGATCAAAGAGCTCATCATTCTGATTCCAATGGTGTGAACGAAACTCAAATCTGAGCTTGTATACAGAAGTTATAGCAAGTCAAAGTTCAGGTTTGACTTGCTCACATGGTAGGATTGGATGATGTGGCAAGGTCGTTCATTGAATGAGGAGGCACCAAGTGGCAAGATTCCAATGGCCCCCGCACGTCGCAAATCACAATTACAGATAGGTCGGCATTACAAATTGGCCCTCGAGCGTGGAAGTGTGTAATGTAATAAGGCAAGTGGGAAGGTTTTTAAGAATGATTCGAAGGCGCAATGTGATGGATCATAATCACACATCGATGAAGGGTTGGCATTATAGAATCGGCCCCCGGTATGTTTGGGTTATGATGTGATATCGCAATCAAAAATCGCAAAGCTGTAAAGTCTTACATATACCAGACCCCAGGTTATTCATCAATTGTGAAATGCAAAAGGATCTCAGATGTGAAGTGACTTTAGGTTTCGATTAATTCTCCTGTCAGATCCGCCACATCCCAATCACACATTTCCCACCTTGTTCACAAACCATAAGCTCGTAGAAATCTGTCAATTTCAATTTGCAATAAGACAGTTGGTGTTGATGGATTAAGGCCCACTGCACGACAAAGTTCTCACTTGGTTAGTATATTTTTGGAGCGAAATTATGGGTTCTTGATGGATGTGGAGCAATTTTTGGAATGAATAGTGGGAGAACTAGGAGAAGTCATAACTTCTTCACTTTTCCACCATACTGGATGCAAAAAAAAGATTAGATAACCATTTTTTAGTATTCTGGATTGATTGGAGTAGGTTTCATAAGCATTTGAGCATTGTAAACACATATTTTTACACTTTTGAGCATAATAGAAAGGCCCGAGCCATTGGAAGTTGGACCAAGGAGACGTAGCCCAGGAGGGGTGAACTCCATTATCATGTTCTTTTTGTAATGTGTTTTTGATGATGTTCTGTACATGTTTATGCTATTATTCAGTTTCTGATTTATGTTAAATTGCTCATAAAATTAACATAAAAACTCTTCATTTCACTTGAAAAAATATTGATGAATGCTAAATCACAATGAAAACATTTTGTTTATAATCTGAGGAAGATATTATTGCTACAAACTAATATTCTAAATAAGATACTAATATTCTAAATCATATCAGGGGCTCATAAAAACTTCCATCGCCCCCCTTGGACCCCCCTGAGAACGATCATATGGTCGACGTTGCCTCCCTTCTAAGAAAAAGGATCCAATGCAAATGAAATAAGAAAATTTTTAAACAATGAGGAAGATAATCAAGCTCCACACCCAGCAATCTCCCACTTGGAGAGTGATTATATAAACTCCATCATTTCTTCACTTGTTGAACAATGATTCCACTTGGACTTGGTTGTTTCTCATCTTCATCATTATTCTTGAAGGCCAATTGAAACTAAGCAGAAGATCAATTTGTCCTTGGTTACAAACTTTGTCAACATATCTCTCATATTTTGGCTAGCATGTATCTTTTACAACTTCAATTGTCCATATTCCAACACTGACCGTATGAAATTGTACTTAAGTTGTATATGTTTATACTTTGAATGAAATTATGAGTTCTTTGCAAGATGAGTGGCACTCTAATTGTCATTGTATGACTTGCCCATGTCCTACTTCTTTCCCAATTCATCCATAAGCCTTTGTAACCAAATCATTTCTTTAGTAGTTATTGTAATAGCAACATACTCTTCTACCATTGTTGAAAGTGGAACAATGTTTTACAATTTTGAAACCCAACTGACAGTTGTTACACCTAAAATAAACACATACCCTATGGTTCTCGTCCTATTATCTCTATCACCTTTCATATATAGATCAACATATCCCTGTAGAGAAATGTTTGAACCACCAAAGCATAATACTTGATTTTTGGTACCTCTCAAATACCTGAGAATCCACTTCACTACCATCCAGTGCTATTTTCCTAGATTGTTCATATAAATTCATACAACTCCCACTACATGTGAAAAATCAGGCCATGTGCAAACCATTTCATATGTTAAGCTTCCAAATGTTGATTCATATAGAAATTTACACATATAATCCATCTCTTCCTGAATCTTGGGACACATCTCCTTACTTTGTTTGAAATGGATAGCCAAAGGTGTACTAACTGGTTTTCCATTCTGCATATTAAATATTTCCAACACATTTCTCTATGTACTCAGTCTTAGACAATGTTAATTTGTGATATTTATCATCTCCAGTTATTCTCATATCAAGGATTTGTTCTACAACACCCAAATCCTTCATTGTAAATGAATTTGTCAATTTTTCTTTGAGCATATTTATTTCCTGCATGTTAGACACTCGAACAGGCATGTCATCTACATACACTAGCAATATAATATAATTGACATCAATTTACCTTTTAAGATAAACATAATGATCAAAGTGACATCTAGTATAACCTTGTTTAGACATAAACTTATCAAATTTAAGATACCATGGCCTAGGAGCCCGTTTTAAGCCATAAAAGTTTCTAGTCAACTTGCACACTAATTTCTCCTTCCCTTTCACCTCATACCCTTGTGGCTGCTACATATATATTTCTTCGTCCAAATCCCCATGGAGAAAGGTTGTCTTTACATCCAACTTCTCAAGATGAAAATATTCTGCTACGAGTAGACTTAAAATATTTTTGATTGAAGTCATTCTAACAATAGGAGAAAAAATTTCGTCGAAGTCTATGCCTTTATTTCGTGCAAAACCCTTCACCACAAGTCTAGCCTTATACCTGTGTTTACCTTCATCTTCTTCCTTTATGTTGTAAACCCATTTATTCTCTAGTGTTGTTTTACTTGCAGGAAACTTGACTAAGTCCCAAGTTTAGTTATGCATCAAGGATTCCATCTCTTCTTTCATGGCTTTTTCCCACATTTTACTAGTTTCTACCTACATTTCTTCTTCATATCTTTTCGATTCACCAGAATCAGTCAACAATACATAATATAATGAAGGATAGTATCATTAAGGGGTCTACTTATCCTCATATATCTTCTAGCACCACTTTCAAGTATTTGAGGTGCTTGTTGATGTTGTGGTTGGTGTTGTTGTGGCTACTTATCATTATGATTTTTAGGCACCTTTACCTTTTATGTGATCTCATCAATCACCATGTATTCTTTGTTTTCCTTTTCCTATTTCTTTTCCTCCATCTGATCCTTATATGAGACCTTTTCATTGAATATGATATCTTTTCTCCTAATGATTTTATGATTTTCATAATCATATAAGTGATAACCAAAATCATTTAGACCATATCCAATAAAGGAACATTTCATTGATTTTGCCTCAAGTTTTGTTTTATTTTCTTTATTGATGTGGATAAAGGATTCACAACTGAAAGTATTTAAAATTAAGTATTTTACCTTTTACCTATCCATGCCTCCTTTGGAATACCACCATCCAAGGAACTTGAAGATCGTCTATTTATTAGATAAATAGAAGTATCTACAACATCTTCCCAAAATTGTAAGGGAAATCCTATATGCAATCTCATCCACTTTTCACACTCCATGATTGTCATGTTCATCTTTTGTGACACTCCATTCTACTGTGGTGTTCCTAGAACTATCTTCTCTCTATGAATTTTATGCTTTAAACAATATTTATAAAACCCTTTGTTGCAATATTCACCTCCATTGTCTGATCTAAGGCACTTCAACTTCTTTCCTGTCTCATTCTCAAACAACGCTTTCCATTTCTTAAAAGTATTAAATACATCATTTTTATTTTGAATGCAATAAATCCACATTTTCCTAGTTGCATCATCAATAAAAGTAACATAATATCAAGATCCAGTGAGAGATGATACCTAAGTGGGTCCCCATACAGATCTCTTCTTTTCCTTCCCAACTCTGAGAAATCTGACTCTCTTCTATTTTCCATAAACACAATTTTCACATAAATCCAAATAAACATGCTTCAAACCTAGCAACAAGTTTCTTGAGTGAAGAATATGCATCCCTTTCTCACTCATATGCCCGAGACTGTGATGCCACAATATTGTATCTTCTCCTGTGGAGGTTAAAGAATTAACAAAATTAGAACTATCATTGCATAAATACAACATAACAACCTTTTCTCCTTTTTCTATTACCAGGGCTCCTTTGGTGACCTTCCAGGTCTTGTTTGTGAATGTAGTTACACAGCCTTCACTACCTAACTACCATGTTGAAATTATATTTTTTTTCAGATCTAGAGCATGCCTTACCTCCTTCAATAGAAATTGGTTTCCATTTTTTTGCTTTATAAAAACCTTACCCATTCCAATGATTTTACAGGGTTTATCATCACCCAAATGAACTTGTCCAGAATATCATTGAAAATAATCATGGAAATGTTTCCTATCAAGTGTGGCATGGAATGAAGTCCTTGAACATATCACCTAGGCATCACTAATATCCTCTAATGAAATAATTAAATAATCTTTCAACACATCCCCTGTCACATTCGCTTCATGATTGTTCTCTTATTGTCCATCTCCTTCTTTTCCCTTCTGAGATTTGCAGTCTTTCTTTAGGTGTTTTTTCTTCACACTATGCCTGATCTATATTTAGATCTGTCTTTTCTTGACTTACTATGATTTCTTGGTATCCTTCCTCTTTCCATTTTTCTTCACCTAGCCTTTGCAGTCAAAGCATTACTTGATGTCTCACTGGAGATTTTCCATTGCATTTCCTCACTAAGGATGGCACCGACAACATCATCAAACTTTAAAGTACTAGATCCAGAGACATAGTGACTAATAAGCATAATTAAGCCATTCCAACTTTCTGGAAATGATCATAGAGATAATAGAGCCCTAAATTCATCATCAAAATTTACCCCTACAGAACTTAACTGACTCGTAACTGTGTTAAATTCATTTAAATGACTAGTAATAGATCCACCTTCTGAGATATTCATATTAAATATATGCTTCATAATAAATACCTTATTTGAGGATGAGGGTTTTTCATATAGTTTGGCTAATGTCATCATTAAACATTCTTTTATTGTTTCCTTTGAAATTTTGAATTCAACCGACATTACCAAGCACAACCGTTTTGTTCCTAGTGCCTTTCTATCAAGAAGATCCCATTCTTTATATATCATACTTGTCTATTTATTTGATTTTCTACTCAATGGTAGGTAAAAATATTTCTGATATAGATAATATTCCATTTGCATCCTCCACAAGTGGTAGTTTTGGTCATTAATTTCTAGACCCTAAACCTACCATCTTCCACCATTTCTCTCACTCGAACTAGGAACCCTTATTTCCTGTGAGTTTATCATCCAAATAGACCTTCAACTCTTATACCAGTTGTTAGAAAATTAATTAATGGAGCAATCAAACACAAAAAATATTGTGGAAAAAAAACATAGAAATGCATAAAACAAGAGAGATGCGGATATACGTGGTTCACCCAACTTGTGCTACATCCACACAGAAATATCCAGTGCTTCATTTTATATTATCCAACAAAATGAAGAGATACAACCTACCACTGATTTGTTGTAACTCCCTCATCGATCTCACACAGTCTCCTCTCTCTTTCTAACTTAGAATAATAATACACAGTTGCAATGAAATCCCCTCATATAAACCAAGAGTTACCTACTCGAGAAAAAAAAAAAAAACAAGAAATTAACATAACTTCTACCGTAGATCATCTGCCTAATGAACGACCCAGATAGACTATGGAATTACAATATATTACAAGGAAAATTTTCATATATTTTTAGCTTCGTGGGTGTTGCCACTGAATCCTCCCCAAGGGGGGGGGGGGGGTGGGGGGCACATAAAAATCGTTGTCTCGCCCCTCCCCCCCCCCTCCTACCTAAGATGCCTCATATCCTCCTACCCTCTCTTCTCTTTCCCATGTACATGCACATACTTCCTTTTATATTTGTCCACTATCTTCCCATGCATCCCTAACACATCGTTCTTGATATCCTATATTTTAAAATGCAATAAGTTTTATAATTTTCATTACCAAAAACTAATAAAAAATGTAACACATTTTAAAAATATTAATTTATATATATTTTTCATAAGACCTATAAATTTTATAATTTTCATTACCACAAACTAATAAAATATGTAACACTACTTTTATAATATTAACCATATACGTTTTAATTTTTCTTTGAAGAAGTAAGGATAACAAGGGAGGGGAACAATTCTTGATCTTGGGAGAAAAATGTCTCCACTTTTCCATAGGGATTAGGACAAGTTTCTATAACTAGGAAAAATATTACTCACCATGTAATGGATATTGATTGCAAAGGAGGAAAAGGTCTACTTGTTTAAAATTGTTGGAGAATACAATGGCCATCACCAAAGCCATGAATGCTTTTTGATGTTGAAGGGAAAGAACTTGAAAAACATGATCATTGGATTAAAAAGGATTCAAGTTTCCATTCCTCCTATTTCCATGTTGAAAGACACCTCAACTATGTGGCAGAAAAGTGGGCTAACATAGCTTCAAACCTTGAGAGTGGAATACTACTAAAAAATGGCGGTAGCACCACATGTTATATCTCATAGATCTATGTTCATATTGATGGTTTCACATCACATTTATTCTCTCATGAGTGAGAAAATAGTTCATAGTTTTGTTCACACCAATTTGGGAGATTGAACAATCCTTTATAGTATCCTAAGCATAGGTTCATTAATTTTGGTTGTCGATATTGATTAATCCCATTATATTATGTGTTTCATCAATTGTTTCATGTAGTGTGTAGTTGTTAAAATTGGGAAGTAGCACATTCCAGTTTTGGTGGGGATAACAACCTCTGTATACTTATTAATTCTCTTGGACCTACCATCAACATTATCTATGCAAGCTTAGGGCTCAACCACATCTATAAATATTTATTCTAAGGTAATTTTATATATTTTGGAGAATCAACACCAACTTATATAATGTATGTCTCCATTTGATGATTCTTCACTCTCCATTCCCTTACATAAACCTAGAATTTGTTGATTTGTAGGCACATCATTCAATTGGTTTGATAAAGTTTAAGTGGAGGAGTCCAACCTTATTAAACTAGATCTTTCCCTTCTATCAGACACTTATTTTCATTTATGGGATCTATTTAATTTTCAACCCCTCTGATTTTTTCCATACTTTATTTTTTATCTTCTTAAGCCTAGAATCACTAGGCATCAATTGGGGAATGAAAGCTCAACATGCTTCTCGGAAAATGCAAAAAGAGACATAGGTTCATCATTAGGCTTGTATAGTTTATATTAGCTCTTATTATATCTTGTATTCAAATAGTTGTATCTATCCGTAGTTCAATTCTATTTGGAATTCATCCTTAGGTTTAGGAGCTACTAAAATTTTTAATGAAATTTCATGGAAGTATATAAGTTTGTAGTCCTTAAGCCTATTCAAGTTCTTTCCTCTTCTATAGTTACAAAAAATGGTTTCTACTTAGAATATTGAATCAAAAGGGTTTCCTCATTAGGGATTTAAGACATCTCTAGAGGATAGAAAATCATCCCAACATGGACAAAAGTGATATCAATGAATCCAAAAGAAGTTTTAGAAGTTGCAAAGACCTAATTCATTTTACTAAGAAGACTCTTCTAGAAGCCTAGTATAAGATAAATGAATGGGAGAACCTTTGTATCATGCAGCATGCTGACATTATTAATTTTTCGATTCAATAGAATCATAGGATTCATTTATTGGAAGTTGATAACTTGGTTAGAAATTTGGCATTAAATCTTCAAAAATACAATATGTCATCAACCTCAAATAACTAGGTCAAGCATATTAGGCCATGTACTCAATGAGGGAGAGGATTTCTTATATGAGGAAGGTAGGATAGGGTGTACATTTCTAACGTTAATATTATAAGTTATAAAATTCGTTTGGATTTGATTTTTCCTTCTTTAGTATTATATAGAGATACTTCATCCCCAAACTTCACATCCATATAAGATCATGAGCGATTAGAGTATCAAATAGGAGATTTCTTATTATTATTATTATCCCATAATGTCTACTAATTACACATGTTTACAATCCCATGGTTTGATTTCATCTAACAGAAGATCCATTGCAACAATTTGAGTAGGTATAATAAGAAAAGTGGTTCTTATATTGGAGGAAACTACGAAGAGTTAAATACTTGTTAGGACAGCAAGGCCATAAGAGAAACAAGGTTGAGAGTTGCAACAATATGAGACAATGCTAGAGATGACTAATTAGTGAACCAAATGGCTTATGAGTATTTTTTCCTAGTGTTCTATTTTTAATCCATGTGGATTTTAGTGGTGATCAACTTGTCTAGAAATTGTAACTGTGTTGAACTTCTAATTGTCATTTTTTTGTCAAACTACTAACTATCATTGTTTAAAAAGTAATAAAAAATATTCCAACATCCAAAGTACCTCTATATATTTTCTTTACAATAAAAGAATTCATATAACTCCTATGTAACTTTTTTTACATTTTCTTTTCCAAAATTGAAATGTGGTGGTTCACCAACTTCTGGGAAATACATAAACATAACTCACCATTTTAAATAGATTAATCATGACATGTCTTGGAAATATTTTCTTTATTTAATTAAAAACTGTTATTGTATCAAATGAAAAAGGCATAATTATAGGAATCATTCCAATTACATAGAAAAAAAGCATATATACAATTCCTTAACTTAAAATATAATTTCAACATTTAATGATGGATGAAATGTTTAGTCATGACATGCCAAGAAGTACTTCTTTAACTTTCTTTACATAATTAAATAAATGTTGGTGATATCAAATGGGAAAGGGATAATGACGTTGTTCATTTCAAATTCATACATAAGATCGATAAAGTTAAAATATAATTTATACAATCATTAATGAACCAAATAAGGATTATTGGACAGGTTTGAAGTTGAATTATTTTTATATACTTTATCTTGATATCCATTTATTGTCATGGCATAATAAAGAATATATCTCACAAATTGTATGAATATGTTGTAGTGGCTACAATCACCTTCCAAAATTTTGCCTACGCTTCATTTGGGAGCTTCCATACTAAAATCGCATCAACTTATCTCACATTGACCCAGGTACTTGTGCTTTCATTGAGTTTTATGTTTTGCTTTGTAGCTTGTGCTTACTTACATGCTGTTTGGTCTAATTTCAACTGACATATTAACTTGCTTGCAATCTAGTTCAAGGCTTGTCTTAGTGAGTTGGGCAATCATAGAGGGCAACCAGCTTGGCTCTCGAGAAATGCGCAGTTCAAGCCAATACTAAGCTTCGGCTCCAAAATTTCGCAAACCTAGCTAGCAGCCTACCTTCAGCTGGGAAACTTCTCAGAGAATGAGAGGTATCCAGAGGCACTCATCCCAAGAATTGCACAGAAGTATTCCCTCAACAACTACCCGATGCATGTGCCAGTGAGTTGCACAGTTCTCCCCAGAACTACACAATCTCTCTAAGCATGCAGAGAAGCCTTTCCTAAAAAATGAAAAAAGAAAAAATAAAAAAGCAATCCATAGAAAATAGGGATCTATTTTTAGCAGTCGGAGTTACACTTGAGTTATTTTTTGAGTCTGTCGCCATGTCTCACCTTTTCCTAGATTTTTTGCCTTCACGTAATAAAACCTAAATCAACAAAATATATTTAGTGGACACTACCATAGCTCATTTGAACATTCGATCTTGGAGCTTTGGTATTTGAGAGGAGATCTAGGAACCTTAGGCATAGTCATCGCAACTTTTTCAGGTAAGTCTTGCTTTTCTAGCCTTTTGCTGCTTTTTCTGTCACTTTTGTTTCCTTGGTTTGTGAGAGTGTTGTTTTGCCCATTTTATTGAATGACTATTGGCGTTTTGATTTTTTGTAGCTTTTAGAAGTGTTATTTTAAGTTTTTTTTTCTCTCCTAAGTGTTGCATGCATAACCTAGTGTTTGCGCTCACGGTCACCATTATGGTGACCCTCTCCATAAGCTTCATTGTTGTTCAGTTTGATCGATTCTTACACTTGATTTGATTTCATGCATCATCATTCACTCATATATTCACTAACCATCACTTACACTTTCAGATCTTCTCGTTTCCATGTTTCCCTTGGGCAGATCTGGGCTTCCTTGGCCTAGATCTAGCTCTTCCCGGCATGCACACCCCATTTCTAGATCTGAAGGCTCTGCCTTGGCTCTAGGAATTGCATAGAGGCGGCCAAGGCCTAGCTCCAACTGTGCACTACATAGTTCCATGAGCCAATCCTAGGGCTTGGTCATTAGGATTGCACAATTCGTAATCCCATCTAGCCTAAGATTGATTGAATTGCATTTTGCATTTCTAGTTAGGAGCACCTCCCCACTGGCAACTGGGACTACACAATGTGTAGACCCCCCCTAAAAGTCAGTCACCTCTGAGAGCCAGAATTGCACAATCCTTCCCAACAGTTTCCTAGTTTGTTGCTTGGTCTGTTCTTGAAGTGCTTTTGGTTTCAAGCTAACATTTTCATTCCATGAGTTTCCTCTCTATCTCCACGTACAAAAGTTGTTAAGTAGCTTTTCACTAGTACAGGTAACATAGATTCCAAGAAAGTTGCGTCAAGGGATATTGTCGAGAGAAACATTGGGGATGTATTTGAATAGGTGTCAATGAACTTGCTAGTATATGCAGACACATAGTTTTCAATAGAAAAGGACATGAAGATAACATGGAAAGAAACCAAGGATATCTTTATAGGGAACTTCAAGGAATATATAGAGGATCGACAGGTCTATGTCAACATCGACTAGTCAAGATTATATAAGGTAGCATGAAGGTACCCGACGTTCCCATGTCCGAACATCATTCACTAGATTTTCTCACATACCAATCCCAAGACGATGACACTGACCAGTGTCAGTGGAACACATATTCCTACCTTCAGGTTGGAAAATTATCATCAAATGTATCACTTACCATAGTTGATGAACTACATGGATGCACTTTTCTATGCCACCCAGAACAATGTGAACACCAAAGACATCATAAAGTGTTGGGAGAAAGAGCCGTCGAAGTTCATATCGATACCCAACCATGTTTACAAGACCAAGTCACTCAAAAGGCCTACCAACTCTTGATAATCTTTTCATGTTGATTGTACGGTCAAGAGAGCACGGAGACCTTTCCGCAGAATTGGGTGGTTCTGTTGGATGAGTTGGTGAATGACAGAAGGCCATTCAACTAGCTGGATCTATTGGCTCTTCAGTTGAAAGTACATGTGACTAATGCCTGAAATATTCCCAAGGATGAGCAAGTGAGATTCTATATGTCTGCATACCTACTTGATGCAATCTGTGCCCAACATCAGTTTCCTTGCATGGGTTGGATATGGAAACCATCAGAGATTGCCATGAATATTTATTGAAAGTTTCTTTCTGAGTGCAACTACCTAGGATTCATGGAAAGGCTATCTAACGATTTCATCATCCCATTTTACAAGTTGATATTTGAGTAGGATCCAGCTTGCATGTCCCAAGAAGTGATGGAGGCAATACTTAAAATTACAGATTGATATGCGTCACCCAGTGGCAACTTCATCAGGATGTTTGGCAGAGAGAAGCCTCCACATGTGCTACCAAGGTTTGCCACGAATAAGTTGGTCATGCAAGAGTTTTCATATCACATCTCCACAGGGTTATCAGCAGGGCTACATAGGAGGAAGAAGGCACCATGGCTCGCACTTCCTTTACAAATTGGATAGTATGATATTAGGAGCTTGAAGGATGTGGATGCTAAGACCAAGGACCTGGAAAAGTTTTAGCTCAGCACCAAATACTACAATCCGTACAATCCACATTGTATATGGCAGAACCACTATGTGAAGGTGTATTATCCATAGATCCACATGATATTTCATTTGGGAGAGGAAGATCCTTGGAGGTACTTTTATAACTCCTCCAAGCTAGATTATATGATCGGCATGGCTATAGAATGGAAAGCTTCTCTGTAGGAAGTATCATTTTAGGAAGTAATAACAACAACAAAAGTAAGAAACAAACTGGCATAGGAAAAAGGCAAGAGGAAGATTATCTAGAACTCGGAGGCTGAGAAAAGCTACAAGTTCAAATAAGATCCATACATTGAGAAATAATCTTTAGTAGTGGAGGTAAAGAGGCAGAAGAGCATAAAGGGAGTAGAGTGAAGGAAGAGAGAAAAGAAAAGTTTGGAGGAAGCAGAAAGGAAGTTGCAGGAAATAGAGAAGAAGTTGAAAGAATAGTAGGAGATAAGATGGAGAGAGAAGGAAGAGAATCAGAAATAGGAACAAGAAGAGGGGCAAGGCGCAATCATAGAGAAAAATACACCAATATAGGTTGAAGAGTTAGAATAGCCAACAGATGAAGAAAAGGGTGAGTAGTTGTAGGATTAGGAACTTTCTCAGTAGATTGAGAAAATGGTTGAAGATATGGACACAAAATTGGCACAGGAGCCGCAGGACCAAGATACCAACCTCATGTCGAGATCATCTGAGGTCGTCTCATAGTCTCGAGCACCTATAATATCAAAACAAGTCTCAAGCGAGAAAGGAGAGGTTTTCCACCTTGATGATGATTCGGTGATGGATGTGTACAATATATCCTTTGATGAGTTGCAGAAAAACATTATAAAAATGCGAAGAAAGCATTTCCTAGATGATCATGCATCACCTGCATTTATGAAGGAAATGGTGATAGTGTCAAATTTTAGAAAGCATCCAGTTTCCATGGTTGATGCCAGTAAGGCTTATGTAGAAGCCACGAGCTCAAATGTCAAGTTATTGTTAGCATAGAATGATTAGATGGAAATGGACTTGCAAGTGGCTAGGCAGAGGGAAGAACAATCTCCAGGATTTGTTATAGCAGAGATGAGGAAAGTGATTCATTCTAAAGTATCAAATCTTGAGACCGTCATGTGGAAAATTTATGACGGATTTATCACCGTGCACAAGGCAGTTGTCCACCTATATGGTTTTGAGTAGCGGTGCATAAGGGTTTCCCAAACTCTCAAAGACATACATGTTTCTATTGCACACGTACAAGAATGGATAATTAGATACAAGGGAGCCTCTCTTTACTTGCATAAGATAATGAAGGCGCATGCAGAGCTAGATAAAGCATAGATCTAGATGTTGATCCAGAACTATGAGCATCTCCCTTCACTAATCACTAGCATTGAGGCTTCCTATGCACAATTTTTCAAGAGTCTGGATGTCATGGTGAGGAAACACATGATCCCTTCAATCGGTTCCCTCACCCAAGCCATTGAGAAGAGCCAAATTCGGTTGGATTTCGACAGGTACGTGGAGAAGTTAATGCGAGAGGCCACAATGATGACTTGCAGTTGAGCGCAAAAACCATGTAGAAGTACATTGGTGATCTAGCCATACTAAGGAAAATGTTGTGCATGCTTCAAGATGAGTTGGAAGCCATGGTGGGAAGTGTTCGTTTCCAAAAGGACATCACCAAACAATATGGGGACACCATAGCACAGTACAAAGCTTGGTATAATTTCATCACCAAAGATCATCAAGAGGATGCTTCCGAGTTGATCTTTCCCCAAGATTTTGCATCATAGTGTTTTTCTTGTTAGGCTAACTCTAGCCTATTTTGTCCCACATGGGTATAGGTGGAAATTGTATATTATTTGTAAATATATTGTAAGTGAATTCCAAGTGTCATTAGTGGAATGTGAACAATCACTATGTAATGTAAAGAGATATTCATAAATGAGTTGAAAAGTCATGAGGGTAGTCAAAGAGTCAAAGGGAAATGTCAAGCATCACCCCACCCTTTATTATAAATGGAACCTCATAACTCATAGAAGAGGATTTTGGGAGCCAATATTTTGGCTAGGCTTAGGTTTGGAGAAGGCTTGGGAGTACTGTGATGAGCCTTGGCTTCTCCACAACGTAGAGCGAGCACAATCCTTTGGAGGAGTAGGCAGTGTTGACTGTAATGTTCCACTGTTGGGGCCAATGGTTCTCAATGGTGTATGTATGGATGGAACTAAATAATATAGTTGAGTCATTATGTTTTCATGCATATGTTGTTATTGTAGTTCGATTATTCTGGTTACTTTACCAATGTAATTTTTTTAACTTACACATTGTCTTATGAACTATTTTGTATGAAATTGTATGAATCTTGTCGAAGGTGTCTTGTTGGATTAACCTGTCACTTTGGTTTGTGGACTATTCCACTTCCATCTTGTGATGTCATTTTGCTCATGTGTTTCTTTCAGACTGCATACTATTATAGGTTTCTAAGGGACACACTTCATTTTCCCCTCTATGTGTTAGAAACCCCATGCATCTCACTTGACTCGCTGCAAGGTCACACACTTGCTTCCAACCAAATTCATCATACTTACCACTACGCACTACTGTGGTCAAGGCACTAGATTACCACCCACTGTTGGGACTCCTACTCCAAATGGTCTGAGGTCTAGCTGGAATTTCTTATCAAGGAGATCCCCTTGAATGTTGGTAGGTATAGCACCGTCAACATTTATGGTGCTAGAAGGAGGGCCAAATGACAAGCTGAGCCCTCAAAGTCTATTTTGAATCTTTGCACATCATTCACGACTTACATCACAAGCTCAACTCCTACATGTTTTTCTCATGCTCATGATTTCCAAGTGTCAGAGGATGTCATCGATGACTTGTCACGAATAAAATATGATGGTGAAGGTGGAATAGCCTTGTTAAGACATGGAGTTGACTTTTTAGGTTTCTGTGATAGGAATGAAGTCCCATCATATGATATTTCCTATGGTTTGTTCGCTTACATGTTTGAAAGGCGCGTTAAGAAATGATGTCTCACATTGGACACAACCCTTATTCACTCTTTCAATCACATGATCCGGGAGTTAAGTTGCGCTTTCTTTTATTTTGAATTTAAAGAACTTAATCACAAAATTTTGGAATTATGCAAAGCATCTAATGACTCTGTCGCACAATTTTGGTTGTTGAAACCTAATCATTGGGATTGAGTGAACACTTGGAAATAATGTAAATAGTAAATAATGGAAAATAAAGAGCCATTGGGAGGTGAATCCCAAGAGTCACTCCCTCATATATATAACCATGAGCAATCTTAATGAAGAAACACAATTCATTTGAGTTACCTCTTGGCTTGACATGGTATCAGAGCCAACCCCATTTTGGCATCCCTTTCTGCCCTTGTAACTCCCTTCTGCCATTTTTTCTGTAGTTTGTCATATCTCCTTATCTCCACCATATGCTCATATTTACCATAATTCTTTGTGCATCAAAATTCCCTAGAGTTGCATTGAACATCCATTGTGAGAGTTGGTTTTGTTTTGTTGTACATTCAAAGTATATGGGAGATTGTTGAATAACAAGGATTGGGTCTGTGCATTGCGTGGACGTATGAAAATATGGAACAAAAGAAGCATGGTGTTGTGGACGGCACTATGACTGTGACAGTGTTCAGAATACCTCAATGTTGTGATACCCAAATATCACTTAAGGTTTGAACCACTATTCTACGGATACCATCCCACTCCCCTTTTTACACTGTGGTGAATAATATAAATTCACTCCCATTAATTTTTTTACATTTCATTTCTTCACAGTCCCTAACACTGACTCCTCTCGCTGTTAATTGAACCCGCGATCTCTGTCCATAGTTTATAATACCACTATTGTTGCGTCCCATAACATATATCTATGTTTGAATGTTGCACCACTCCACGCTTAGTTTTTAAATATCTTCCCACTTTTTTGCATTAACACAGGATGCCATACCCATAACACTACTCATATCACATACCACTCAGATACTTGACTCAGTTAAAATTCATTATATACATATCTTAATAGCTCTCTCCATTAATATGCATAATTTAATACTTTTCCCATATGTTGTATCGCTATTTTAATATTTAGTGTCATAAATTATCTCCCTCATACGTTTACCTTATCGCCCTCATATTTTAAGTTACTCCATTTGTGAGGAGTTAACGCCCTCATAAGTTAACTCCATATCTCCCTCATCCTCTTTTGTAATTTTTTACCTCATATATTATCTCCCCTATATAAACTCTCCCCTTATATAACCCTACCCATATAAGTGTTAAAACCAACGGCGCGCAGCAAGATAAATAACATACACAGCAAATAAACACATCACAAAAGACACAGAAGTTTAACGTGGTTCACCCAACCATTCTGGGCTACGTCCACCAAACATAGGCATCGGAAATCTTTATTATCAAAGAGGAGATTACAAGATAATCAATTTCCTCACAAACTCTCACTGTTCCAATATCTGTACGGGCATATATTTTATAGCCAAGAGAACCTAACTGACTCATAAATCCTCTCACAACAAATATAGGATACATTAACTCTTTCCCAACTAACTGGAGCTAATATAGCAACAAATCCTATTGTTGTCACACATTAGATATTTTTGCCTAATTTATGAAATACAAAATCTCAACAATCTCCACCTTGACAACAATTAGCCTGATACCCTGTTTGTTTATTATTTTTATCTTTTCTGCAAGCCAAGAGAAGCCAAACACCAACATAGCTTCTCTAACAAAACTGGTTTCGTGAACATGTTTGCACAATTCTCCTTTTTATGCACTTTTTCAAGAGAGACTCCCCTTTCAGTAATAACCTGTCTTACAAAATGGTACTTGATCGGTATATGCTTTGATTTACTATGATAGGCCAGATTCTTAGCCAAATGTATTGCACTTGAAATGTTACAAAATAACTTGATGTTGTCCTGCAACCTACCAAATTCACCAAACAAACCTTTCAGCCAAATCACTTCTTTGCAAGCATGAGAAGCAGCAATGTATTCTGCTTCAGTAGTGGATAAAGCAACAATGTTTTGTAGCTTTGACATCCAGCTAATAGCTCCACCTACAAGAGTAAAGACATACCCTGAAGTTGACCTTATCTTATCCAAATCACCTGCAAAATTGGAATCAACATATCCACAAACAAATTCACTACTCTTATTGTAAGAAATACAATAACTACTTGTGCCTCTAAAGTACCGAAGCACCCATTTCACTGCTGACCAGTGATCTTTACCTGGATTTTCCATGTACCTGCTGACAACCCCAACTGCATGTGAAATATTTGGTCGAGTACAAACCATCGCATACATTAAACACCCTACTACATTGGCATATGGAACGGACAAGTAATCCTTTTTCTTCATCTGTATTAGGACATAAACTCGAAGAAAGCTTAAAATGGAAGCTAAAGGGACTGAAAACCAGGCTCACACATTATCCATACCAAATCTCAAAAGTATTTTCTCAATATACTTTTGTTGTGATAGCCATAGCTTACCATTGCTCCTGTCTCTGAAAATCTCCATGCCGAAAATCTGTCTTGTTGCTCCTAGATCTTTCATATCAAATGTCCTTGCCATCTGAGCCCTCAACCTGTTGATTTCTTCTATGCTTTTGCTTGCTAAAAGCATATTGTCAACATACAATACCAAGATAATGAATATGTCATTATTCAACTGTTTAAAATAAACACAATGATCATATTCACTTCTAAAATATTTCTGACTCAACATGAAAGAATCAAACTTCTTATACCACTGCCGAGGCGACTGCTTCAGGCCATATAATGACTTCTTGAGCCTGCAGACAAGTTTCTCATTGCGATGCTGAACAAACCCTTCCGGTTGTTCCATATATATTTCCTCATCTAAGTCTCCATGTAGAAATGCAGTCTTAACATCTAATTGCTGCAACTCTAAATCAAGCAAAGCCACTAATGCTAACACAATTCTAATTGAAACTATTTTAACAACTGGTGAGAAAATCTCATGAAAGTCAATGCCGGCTTTGAGAGAACCCTTTTGCGACCAGCCTCTCTTTGTACCTATCTTCTGTATCATTCACACCTCGTTTCAGCTTGAAAACCCATTTACACCCCACAGTTTTCCTGTCTTTCGGAAGCTCAACCAGATCCCATGTGCCATTCTTACCTAAGGCCATCATTTTATCCTTCATGGTTGCTTTCCACTTGTCACTTTTCGAACCTTCTATTGCTTCCTGATAGCACAAAGGTTCATCGTCATTAGCAGTAAATGCAACTGAAGTAACATAATCATCATACCTTCTCGGTGGTTGTTTGATTCTTGTAGACCTCCTTAAGGATGTTTCTGGCGCTTCCTCGATTGACCGAATACCATCTGTAGGAACTTCTTGATGATCAGTATCTAAGACTTGTTCATGATCTATAACTGAACCCTATTCATGTTCTGATTCTGAAACCTGTTCATGACTAGTATCTGAACTATGGTCATCATGACCATCATTAGAAATGCTATCAAACTGAATGTGTTGAAAGTCAGATACATCATCCTGTTTCAATCTACTATCTACATCTAACTGTACAAGAGAGGATTCATTAAACTTTACATCTTTGTTGATGATGATTTTGCGGGTAGTAGGATCCCACTCTATATCCCTTTGTTCCAACACCATACCCAACAAAGGTATACCTTTTAGACTTTGGATCTAATTTAGTTCGCTGATGTTTAGGCACTAGATCATATGCATCACAACCAAAAACTCAGAGTTTAGAATAGTCACAAGGGTGACCTTTCCATACCTCTTGAGGAATCTTGCAGCCTATCGCCATTGATGGAGATCGGTTTATTACATAACAAGTTGTTGCCACCGCTTCCGTCCACAACTCCTTTTGCAACCTGGCGTTACTCAGCATACTCCTTGCTCTCTCTAGAAGAGTCCTCTTCATGCGTTCAGCAACTCCATTTTGCTGAGGAGTATAAACCATGGTCTTATGTCTCTCGATCCTTGCATCCTTGCAATAGCTGTCAAACTCCTTGGAAGTAAACTCACCACCATTGTCAGTTCTTAAACATTTTACTGTTCTACCAGTGCTGGTTTCTACCAATGCTCTAAACTGCTTGAAAACCGAAAAAACATTAGACTTCCTTTTCAACATGTTGACCCAGACCTTTCTAGAAAAGTCATCAATAAACGATACAAAATATGACGAGCCACGATATGAGGTTGTAGGGGCTGGACCCCAGACATCTGAATGGATATAGTCGAGTATTCCTTTACTAGTATGTTTGCCTATTTTAAACTTTTGTTTACTTTGTTTTCCAAATAGACAATGCTTACAGAAATCTAACTTTCCAGACTTTAGATTTGGAAGTAACTTGCGATCAGCCAAAATTTTTAACCCTCTTTCACTCATATGCCCCAACCTTTGATGCCATAAGTGAATGGAACTACTGTCATATTCAGACACTGTAGGCATATAATCTGACCCTGTACCTCCTTCTAACTGAAATAGATTTCCTACCTTCTTAGCTTTCATAACTAGTAAAATACCTTTGTAAGTTTTCGTTACTCCACCTTGAATTACAGTTTTATATCCATTTGAATCAAGTGCTCCTAATGAAATCAAAATTTTCCTTAAATCTGGTACATGCCTCACATCAGTTAATATTTTAGTTGTCCCATCAAACATTTGCAGTTGTATACTCCCAATACCCACAGTATTACATGTTACATCATTACCCATGTACACAACTCCATCATTAATTCATTTATATGTCTTAAACCATTCTTTATGAATACACATGTGGTTTGATGCACCGGAATCTAAAAACCAATGTTGATCATGATTTGACACATTAACTGATAATACTTCATCACTCATACCTGAACCAGATGCCGAACCTGTATCTGTCGTATTTTCCTCCTTCTTCTCTATCGAAGAATCTGCTTTAGAAGTTTGCTGCTATCGCTTCCAGCAGTCCTTCTTCAAATGCCCCGATTTTCCACAAAACCAACACTTTACCTTACTCTTCTTCCCTTTCGACTTTAAACATGAGTCACTCGGCCTACTGGAGCGTCTTTCTTTCGAATGACCTCTAACCATCATAGCTTCTGATGTAGAGGTTTCTGAATGCGACCTTCTCTTTGTTTCTTCTGATAATAAAGATGCAACTACATCATCAAACTCAATAGTTTCTGATGAACTAAGACTTATAGAAGTAACAAAATGATCCCATGACTCAGGCAATGAGCACAATAAAGTAATAGCTTTATCCTTGGATTGAATTTTTACTTCTATACTTTGTAATTGCACCAAAAGAGTATTAAAAGCATTCAAATGATCAGCAATTGATGTACCTTCCTTCATTCGCAAACTGTACAACTGTCGCTTTAGGAGAATCCTATTGGTTAAGGATTTGGTCATGTACAGTTTCTCCAGTTTCGTCCACAAACTAGCAGTTGTTGTCTCCGACACGATATTAAACAAGACATCATCTGCCAGACACAGTCGAATAGCACTTATTGCTCTTTCATCCATCTCGGCCCACTCATTATCTGTGATGTTGTAAGGCTGTTCGGATTTTCCCAACAATGCCTTTGCCACACCATGTTGGACAAGAAAATCATACATCTTCACCTTCCAGATCTCGAAATTATTTTTGCCATTAAACTTCTCAATTTTAAACTGAGCACTCTGAGTTTTCACCATCTTGTATTAACCAAAAAACAACAATCTCCAAATCCAACTTTTAAATAAAAGAAGTTAATCTGAAAAAAAAAAAAAAATGCCTATGCCTTACTACCTTTGCTTTCAAAAAAAAAACTTTTTTGCTGTGCAAATTACAGTACAAAACCAAGTAGCAAAATTTACCAACAAAATTGGCACACTGGCGTACGTAGGCTGCGACCACGATATTCATTTGAACACTAAACTTGACCACTGAACTTATAGTGATCCTATTATTGAATAGACAGTGTATACGCAATTTCAATTTCAATGTACACATCAATTTTGATTTGCGATAATAATCACATGTGTTTCTGGCGATTGCTGGCAAACTTGTGTTTCTGGCGATTGCTGGCAAACACGCACAGTGGAACTCCACCAGCATTTGTTGTTCTCTAATGTATTTTTGGGAGCGCAGTTCATAGACAGCCACGCTTCACCTTCATGTAAAGATTTCAACACTGCATATAATCAAAGCCTTTGCCACCACTATGCTTCAACAACGCAGTTCTGTCTCACGCAGCAATAGTGTAGGTAAAAGTTCAAGACATGGTGTCTTTCTCATGCAGCAATCGTTTGGTCCACGCTTTACCTCCAGCAATCGTTCGGTCCACGCTTTACCTTCAGCAATTGTTCGGTCCATGCTTTACCTCCACACAGGTTCACGCTTTACCTCCAGCAATTGTTCGGTCCATGCTTTACCTCCACGCAGGTTCAGTTGGCATATACAGCCAACGCACAAGCAGTCTATGCCAGAATTGGGCCCGCCACTCCTCCACTGCACAACTCTGATACCAATTGTTAAAACCAATGGTGCGCAACAAGATAAATAACATACACAGCAAATAAACACATCACAAAAGACACAGAAGTTTAACGTGGTTCACCCAACCATTCTGGGCTACGTCCACCAAACATAGGCATCGAAAATCTTTATTATCAAACAAGAGATTACAAGATAATGAATTTCCTCACAAACTCTCACTGTTCCAATATCTGTATGGGCATATATTTTATAGCCAAGAGAACCTAACTGATTGATAAATCCTCTCACAACAAATATAGGATACATTAACTCTTTCCCAACTAACTGGAGCTAATATAGCAGCAAATCTTATTGTTGTCACACATTAGAGATTTTTGCCTAATTTATGAAACAAAAAATCTCAACAATAAGCCCTCCCCTTATATAACCCTCCCCCCATATAAGCCCTCCTTCATATATACCTCTGCTATATACATCAAAATTCTAGTTTTTACAACTAGAAGTGCAATATTTTTATATATTGGAAGCAAAGTACATTTTTAAAATGCATTCATTAATATCTATTATGGGAGTGGTTCTCACCGAGAAGGAGAACTATCCTTAGTTGTCTTGGAATATCAAACAGCCTCTCATTTTAAATGAGCTATGGAAAGCAGTTTGTGTAGGAGAAGGAGATGATGAACCGACAAAGCCTACCTCAGACAAGGAATTCACCATTTGGGAAAACAAGAACAGCAAGGCCTATGTCTTGATTGCAGCATCTATAAATGAAGAGGTGAGTTTCCATATTTCAACATTTTCAAATGCTTTTGAAGCCCTACAGAAGTTGAAGGAACTCTATGACTCACACTCTGTGCTTGAAGTTGTCTAATTGATGATTAGATTTTTCAACCATGAATTACAAAATGATGATCCTCTTGCTCTTGCATCAGAAGTAAAATCTATTATGCATGATATCAAATTAACTAATGTTGAATGAGACATTCCTCTCATATCTTTTTTCAAAGCACTTTATCCCACTTATCCAAATTATTTTGAGTCATTGCAAGAAAATCAAAACCTCAAAGAAATTACCTTTGACTCCCTTGTAAATAAATTTGTTGAGAGAGAGAAAGATTTTTGGAAGAAGACAATACGTCAGTCTTCTGAAGAAGTTATGTGGCTTGCACATAGAGAGAATAATTATGCTCAATATTTTTCAAGAGGAAGAGGTGGTTGAAGAGGAAGAGGAAGAAGAAATTTCAGAGGCAAGGGAGGAAGACACTCTCAAGGAGAAAAGTCTGATCTTCATTGCATACGTTGCAATAGAGATGGATCACATGATTCATCCACATGTGAGTTTCCTGGGACATAATTGAGAAGGAAAGAAATCAACCCAAAGTTAAAACCAATGACAAAGAGAAAGGTAAAGTACCTTAATCTTCTCACTATGTTGTGGCACATTGTAATATTGGAGTAAATGAAGACTTGTTTAATGCTTCACTTGCTTCTTGTAAAAATGATTAGTTGGTTGATTCAGGAGAAAATTGCCACATGAAATTTAGAAGATATTTTTTTGAAGAATTTACTGACAATGTTGATGGAGCAGTATACTCTGCAGAGAAATAAAAAATCAAGCCATTAGGGCTTGGCATAATCAAGCTCAAATTCCCTGATCTTCCAGACTTTCTTCTGCATAATGTTTTATATCTCCCATAGCTACAGAGAAACTTTCTATCCTTAGTCCACATCTACCAACAAGGAATCTCAATTCATATGTTTGATGGAAATGTTGAGGTGAGAAAAGAATCATATCACTCACTTGTCATGGCAGGGATAGGAGAAAGGCTTCTCAATTTGCAAGGTACCTCTGCTCATGCACAAAATTTCTCATACAGTTCTCATTATGATGAAGGTACATTTCCATCAAGTCTTTTATGGCATGCTATATTTGGACACTTGAACTATGAAAACCTTTACTTGTTGAAGAAAAATTGTGTTACTTGTTTTCGTACAATTCCTAGGAAACTTAAGCAATGTGATGCTTGTATTATAAGAAAGCATAGCAAATAGTCTTTTCATGATTCACGTTCTAGAGCACATAGAAAAATTGAATTCGTTCATTCATATTTATGCGGTCCAACGCTTGTTCCTTCTACAAATGGAAATAAATATATGATGACATTTATTGATGACTACACCAGAATGTGTTGGGTTTATTGATTGGAATAAATTTGATGCTTTTCAAACATTCAAGAACTTTTATACATGGATTGAAAATGACTCACAATCTCATATTGGCTATGTTTTCACTAATAATGGAAAATAATACACTTCAAATGACTTTTAAAACTATCCTCGCCAGCATGGGATCAAACATAAAACAACTGTGCCTTATAATCCCCAATAGGTTGGAGTAGATGAAAGAATGAATAAGACAATCTTAAATATGGTACATTCCATGATGTTTTCCAGGAATGTAAAATTGATGTTTTGGGCTGATGAAGTTCTATGTGTTGTACATGTAAAGAATAGATGTCCATCTAATGCTATTATAAACAAGACTCCTTATGAAATGTTTTATGGCCACATTCCTTCGGTAAAGCATCTCAGGGTCTTTGGTTCCACCTGTTATGCCTTAATACCAAAGGTACATAGAAAGAAACTTGATGCAAGGAGTTGTAAGTGTATATTCTTGGGGTATTCAAATACCTCCAAAGTATACCATCTTTATGATGAAGTTAATAAAAAGTTTATTGTATCTGTAGATGTAATCTTTCTTGGATCTTCCAAAACTGACAATGTTGTTGAGCGGTAACTTGATCGCTTGGATAGATTTGAACATGAAAAATCATTTCAAGAATTTGATAATAAGATTCCACATCTTGAAGGAGGGATTCATATACTGGATCAATTTGTGGAATCTTCTTCTAAAGCAATCCCTCCCCACATGAAACTCCAACCACTAATGATACTTTGAGTGATGTGATTGATAGAATTGGGAGACTCAATCTTGATTTAGTCCCAACTCAATCAACTAAGCAGCCTAGACCATCTTAGGAAGGTCCCCCAAAGTGACTGACAAAGGAACTTGAAAGTGCTCATCTTGATTAGGTTGGAAAGACATGAATAAGAAATTCAACCAGACAAACTAGAGGTGATGTAGATGATTCTGATTCACCTATTGATATGGACATTTCTTATGATTATGAACTAAAGTTTTCTACAGATTTTGAATAAAATTCCTTCAAAGAAGCCGCTTCTCATGGTAAATTGAAAGAAGCAATGCAAAAGGAGTATGATGCCTTGATGAAGAATGGCACTTGGAAGTTTGTTGATCCTCCATTGGGAACCAAACCAATTGGTTGCAAGTGGGTCTACAAGAACAAGTATAAAGTTGATGGCTCACTTGACAAGCACAAAGCTAGGCTTGTGGAAAAAGGTTTTTCATAGAAGGTAGGGGTAAATTATGAGGAAACTATTACTCCCACAGCAAAATGGGATACCATCCGGACAGTCTTTTCCCTAGCGGCTCAGAATGGTTGTAAAGTCCATCAAATGGATGCAAAAATTTCTTTCTTGAATGGAGATTTGAAAGAGAATGTTTTTATGGCCTGGCCTGAAGCATTTGCTGTGAAGGGACATGAGCTGTGAAGGGACATGAACATAAAATATGCAAACTTGTGAAATCCTTGTATGGCCTCAAGAAAGCACTGCGAGCCTGGTATGAAAAGTTAACTGAGCCCGATTTGTCAAGAAAGTTGGAAAAACAATTGTATATCTTGTGGTATATGTAGATGATATTTTGATGATAGGGAACAATGAGAGCTAGATTGCATCTGTAAAGAAGGAATTGAGGAAATTTTTTGAAATCATTGACTTGGACTATGTTCACTACTATCTTGGTATTGAAGTAACTCAAAATCCAAAGTCTATATTCTCAAAGGAAGTACATTGGAGATATGTTGAACAGGTTTGGCATAGATTAGTGCAATCCTTTGACTACTCCAATGGAACAAAACTTAAAGCTCACATCCATTGAAGGAAAATAATTGAGGATGCAACAAAGTATAGACAGCTTGTAGGAAGTCTCAACTACCTCAATACTACCAGACTAGACATTTCATTTGTTGTTGGAATCCTCTCCAGGTTTATTCAAAGTCCTTGTGAGGGACATTGGTTTGTTGTAAAAAAAGTTCTAAAGTACTTGAATGGAACCCAAGAATTTGGACTCAAGTATACACAAGTGGGTGACTTCAGCTTGATTGGATACTTTGATTGGGACTTCGATGGAGACAAAGAAACTGGGTTATCTACTTCAGGTTATGCTATGAGTCTTGGATCAAGAGTTGTCTCCTGCAAATCACACAAACAATCAGTTCCAAAAAATTCCACAATAGAGGTAGAATATGTGGCCATAGCTGTGGAAACAAAAGAAATTGTGTGGCTCAAGAAAATTCTAGAAGATTTGCAGTAAAACAAGTACATTCAACTTCACTCGTGATTTAAAACACCTCTGCAATAAAGTTGGCCAAGAATGCAAGGTCATGATCAAACAAATCAAATCAATACAAAATACCATTTTATTCAACATCATGTTGAGGCCAAGACAATCTGTCTACACCATTGTTCCACTAATGAGTAGATTGCAAGCATCTTCACCAAAGCGCTTGGAAGAGAAAAGTTTGAAAGATCCAGAACGATATTTGGAATCACCAACATCCCTTCAGATTAAGGGGGGGAATGTTGACACCTAATCATTGAGATTGTCTGAACACTTGTAAATAATGTAAATAGTAAATAATGGAAACTAAAGATCCATCGGGAGGTGGGTTCTGAGAGTCACTCCATCATGTATATAACCATGAGAAATCTTAATGAAGAAACACAATTCATTTGAGGAGTTAACTCCTAGCCCGGCATTGGAAATGCTTCTGTAATCTTTCTTTTCAATTCTCGAAAGATGAAGTTGGCTGGAAATTCTGAGAGAAATATTTCAGTATCTTCTTCACATATCAAACAATCCACATGATTTAGTATCTTTTGAACCCCTCCCAGAATACCTAGATGTTAGAGATTTCAAATCTAAGTTGGACAACGTCACTGTCACATGTGACTCTTCGTCCTCTTCTCATCAAACAACTCTAGCTCCGTAGGAAAAGGTGGGAGAAGTTGCAAGCCAACCTATTGAATTATCACCTCCTCCCACCCCACATGCTCTGGATTCTATGTAGATTTGGACTACAACCCTGATGGTTGTCATGTGATCTCGTTTTCTCAACCTATGTCCTTTAGTTCCTTTGATCCTATGGATTTTGATGTGTTGAGTTCATCCATTCCGTATTCCACATGTGATGTCCACGAGGATCAATTTGTCGATGGAGATTATGTTGAGTAGCCAACCTGCCCTATCATTTTTTATGAGTATGTGTGGGAATCTAAAGAGGAAGCCGCGGTTAAGGATTACCTCCTTCCATCTACACCTCGTCCACTCTATCCTGACATCTTCTATGATTCTACCAATTTTGATTTTTCTTGTGAAAAAACATTCCTGGATGTCTCTATTTCTGATCATTCACATAACACATAGGATTTCAATCCATCATTTGATCATGGAGAGGACAAATATTTCTTTTAGGATCCACTTGACCTCTCATTTTTCATTTTCGGAAATTCAGAGGATGAAAGAATTTGTTTCTCATCAACCCCTTTGTATGATTCGTCAGATCATGAGGATGTCGATGTCCATCTTTAATTTTCTTATCATGGTTGTCACGGTCTTTTTACTCATTCATTTGATCACAATTCTGATCCACTTACTATTGATCATTCTAAGCCACCGACCTTTGATGATCTACCTACTAATAAAGTGGAAACCCCTCAAGCTATCAAGGTACTTCAACCCAAGTTGATGGTTACGTTAGGTCCTCTTAACCTTGAGGTTATTTCCACTTCTGATCATAAATCCATTGAATCACCCCAGGCTCCTCATCACTCTCTCATGCACATTGAAAACAAACTGATCTATAATTTTCACATCCTCCACCAGAATCACACGATCATATTGATCATGCACTAGAGGAGTCATGTGTAGCAAGCCATGTTGTGAAATGAAAGCTTTCTTCTTTCTGCATGTTTGCTCGTTTGTCAAGGTCGAAAGTGTGTACATGCTTGTCGTCCGCGCATAGTGTGATACAACACCATGATACATCTACAATGTTCCTTTCATGTGCTTTTATATTTTTGTTTTTGTGGACACATTCAAACTTCAAACTTGTTGGTTTTCATTTCTTTATCTTTCTTGTTTGCAGGTTTGCCTAAATATCTTTCTTATTAACCATACCATCACTTGCATAGGCCAACCAATGTGCTAGTGGTTGAATTGGAAATATTACTTCACGTGAGAAGGAACATGCACTATTTATCTTTGGAGTAGGAGTAGTGTTTTATTTCCTGTTTTCTTTCGCTTTGTTTTTTTTCTTTTGATTTCATTTTACTTCATTCCTTGCTTGTTTGTTTGTTATGCACCCATAGGATTAGCTTCCCATGAAATTGTGTTTGGATTTTTTTGACAAGCAAGGTGAAATACAAGAGGACTTGTACAACTATCAAAATTTGGTTATCTTTTTTTTCCCTCTCTTTATAAAAATATTGCATTCTTTTTAGTTGATGACGCCTTGGTGGAGAATATGTTCCTTTTAGAGTGAGCCTTGGTGACATCAGAACACCTGCACTTTTAACTAGTACTTCCTACTCTAATCGGTTTTATATTTTCAGTTAACCCTTGTCAACTCAATCAAGTAGAGTAAAGTGAGGGGGAAAACCTTAACAAGTATGTCAGAGGTATATATAAACATCCTTCTCTTAAGGGACAACCTCTTCGGCTCTCAATAAGTTGGGATCCCACTTTCGCCTCATGAAATAAATAAGTTCCTATGTAGAGTTCTTTGAAAATAATGAAATGAAAAATATAAAATAAAGGTGAAGATAAAGGCTTCCTGCGCAGGGAGGTGAAGAAGGTAACTCTACCTGGGTACTATCCACGCTCGCTGGTAGCAAAGCAATGATTATGTTCCTGAAGTGACTCCATTGGAGTACTATTCAAGCCTGCTAGAAGTGGAGCAACACTAGATATGAAACTAATACTCTGACATCTATATTACTTGTACATCAATATAACCCTCATCCCCAATTAAAACAACTCGGTTGACTTGGCTTGCCTACGCTTCATTTTGGAGCCTCCCTACTAAAATCCCAACATATTATCCTACACTAACCCAGGTAGTTGTGCTTTCATTGGGTTTTATATTTTTCTCTATAACTTGTGCTTGCTTACTTTCTTTGTTGCCTAACCATAAGAAGACCTCTTAACCTGCTTGCAATCTGGTTCAAGGCTTGTCTTAGTGAGCTCCATAATCCTAGAGGGCAACCAACATAGTTTTTAGGAAATGTGTATTTCAAGCCAACCGTTAGATTCAGCTCTAGAATAGCACAAACATGACTGACATCCTACATTCAGCTAGGAAACTGTGTATAGTATGAGAGGTAGGCAGAGCCACTCAAACTAGGAATTGAGCAGAAACATTCCATCAGCAGTTACCTAATGCATGTGCTAGTGATTTGTATAGTTCTTCCCGGAACTGTGCAATATCTCTAAGCATGAATGTCAGCCTTTACCAAAAAAACATCCCTAGAAAGTAGGGCTCTATTTTTAGCAGTCTGAGTTACAGTTGAGTTATTTTTGGAAACTTTCGCCATGTGTCGCTTTTTCCTAGATTTTTGGCCTTCACGTCATAAACCCTAAATTGACCAAATCTATTTAATGGATGCCGCTAGAGCTCATTTTAAAATTTGATATTGGAGCTATGGAATTCCCGAGGAGATCTAGGAACCTTCGACATAGTTGTCACAACTTTTCCAGGCAAGTCTTGCTTTTCTAGTCTTTTTTCTACTTTTTTGTTGCTTTTGTTTCCTTGGTTTATGAGAGTGTTTTTTTTCCCATTTTATTTAACTACCACTCATGTTTTGATTGTTTTAACTTATAGAAGTTTTTCTTTAAGTTTTTAATTACCTTTCCTAAGTGTCGCATGCATAACCCATTTTTTGCAACAACAATTGTCATTGCGGTGAGTGTTATAGACATATTTGGGCACGGCAACCCCAATCTCATATGTCCATAAACCAAGGGATTCTAAGCCCCTAAAAGTGTTGTTTCATACCCTAAAGGAACAAGGTTAGCTAATTACATCATCTCCCAGAAGTTCTCCCTGAAAAACTACTTAGAACTGGTCAAAACTGGACCATACAGACTACTCAGTGCTAAGGGTACGATGCATCTCACCTGCTATATGCAAAAAGTGTGATGCATACTGAAAAGCCCTTCTGTAGGGTGCGATGAGCGAGAGCAGACAAATGGCAGAGGTAGTTGGCTAGGTGAAAACCCAGAGAATCTTCTAGAAACTGACCATTTGACACTTGCCTCTCTGAATTCGCCCAGGGATGAGTAAGAGATAATGAAATCTCCAAGTGGAACCAAGAACTATCAGAGAAATGACACTAATCAGAATCCCAGAAGCTAACTCACTCACTTGAAAATATCTATATATGGATCCCTCATCCTAGAGATCCAGATGGTTGGAATTTTGTATTTTGTAAGGAAGTGTTGTTGGTTTCTCTGTGAAACATCATAGTGTTGGGTGATCTAGCTTTTCATGAGGTGAAGAGGGCTTTCATGCTAGGAGGATGGTGTTGGGTTAGACCAATGGGTTGTAATCCTCTCTTCTACTACTTCTACCAATAAAGCTATTTGAGTTTTCCTCCATATTCTTGTATATTTCTAAATCTTGTATTGGTATATGCATTTGTATGGTCAATATATATCTGATCCTATATTATTTATGGTTATAGATCTCTATGCTTTTATGGTATTATGTTGCTTTGACTCTACAGGTTTTCTTTGAAGCGGGACAAGTGAGGAAAGAGTGGCAAAGCTCTATCAAAGGACGGAGGAAACAAGCAAGGAGTCAAGTGAAAGACTGAGGTTGGTACTCTCTGCTTCTCTCTCATCTATCTCTCATAAAGGAAAACACAAGTAACTTTAGTTTGTTTGTTTCTAAGATAGCTACCCGTCTTAGTGGGACTACCAGCTCTGAATGGACACTAGCTTTCCTGGTACCAAAATGGCGACTCCACTAGGGAGTGAATAGTTTGTTTGATTGTTTCTATTTGTTTGCTATATAAACTACAGACGGAGCCTGAAGTTAAGCCAGCTAGCCTTCGAACTGCTTTTGCTATGCAACTGCAAAGTAGATCAACACTACTTCAGTCAATCTTTGGGTTAGTTTATGAACTAAAAATCTGACTTGCAAACATCCTAAGTGCCCTGGTGATAGCTCAAGTAACCTCATTAGATCAACCCTTGTACTTTGTGTTCACTGTCTATGATTAGCTCAACCTAAACTCCTGAACTTAGCTACAAATTGTGAGCAAAAACCAAGGTCAGTCTCGTCCTTGGATCATTGCACTATCTCTCATTGGCAACCTGGATGCATCACACCTCCTATGTGTTGCAGGTGAGATGCATCCCTGTTTCCCTGTGTTACAGGTACGATGATTGAGTGAGATTGTTTCTGCCTCCAAATTTTGGTTTTTTCTTCATTGTCTTCAGCTTTATTCAGTAGTTTTGCTGTCTATGATCATTATATCACTATTGAAACTCTATTCCTTTACATTATTCAGCCTCCATTGATAAAGAATTGTGAATGTTTTTTTATGTATTTTTCATCATTTACAGTTCTCCTTCGTAAACAGTGGTTTAATCGAACTGTCATATTTTGATTTGAAAGTGTCGAAAGTGTCATTTTCAGTCAAAGAAAAGAGTTTCATAAAGTCTTCCTCTTTTAGATATTCAATTACACTTCTGCCATTGTATTTGATTTGAATCATCAATTCTTTGAAGTTTCGGAAGCAGTTTTCAAATCGAAATTGAAAGCGTCGTCTTAATCTTCCTTTCGTTTTTGAAAAGAAATTGCTGAAGTGTCGCTTTGAGAAAAGATAGTTCAGATCTGTACTTAGTTTTCTTTTTGTCATTCCCACATTAAGGAAACTAAAAAACAAATACATGCATGTGCATTTGCATTTAGACTGCATGCAGAAATTAATTTAGGACAGTGCATCTTAGTGTGTGCTCTCTGCTCTATGTTGAAAGAATTTTACTTCTCTTTCCTTAGTAGCTAGGATTTTCATTGCAAAAATAAAGTAAACGATTGTTTATCATCTTAGATTGCATATTTAGGAATTGTATATCTACATCACATGGTAAACCTTAAAGGAAAACTTCTTAAGAAAGATCAACTGTAAAATACACCTCAATGAACATAAAAATGCTTTGGAACCTAACACACAACATCTTGAAGTCTAAGCTAGAGAGGTATTCCAGCACCGTAAAGCCTGGTAACTATTTTTTTCTTCGTAGGTTGGGTGATTCCTCCTCTTTGATATGACAAGTTCCAGTACGGACTTGTGCTCCCACGTATCGTCGAGTATATATTGGGAGACCACAATAGGCTATATCCTTTATCCTTAGGAAGCCATATCTGCCACTCTATCAATTGCAATGCACTGAACACAACATTCGGGAAGATTGATTGCCGCACGTAAAAAGTATTCTGTAGTTTTGCGATTGGTTTGGTAATCCCTCTGTCTAGATTTCCAGAGTAGTCACTTTCATTCCTTTTCAGACTCCTTAAAAGAAAAGGTCCATCTGAGCACTTGTCACTTCAGGCTCATTAAAAATTTAAGGTGACTAGAGTCATCTTTAGCTTTTTCTTGACTCTTAAAAATTGAAAAAGCAAGTTGTGTCAAAGCGTCATAAAATCCATTTAATTCGGAATCACATTTTCCCCTTTTTATTTTGAGTTGATCAAGTAATCCGAAATCATGGAAGAAAGTCAATCAAAACCCCATCGTTCGCAGAGACTAACGAGTCAACTGTCTTTAACTCTAGAAATGAAACCATTCTGGCCAAGCGATCTCGTTTAACTAGGTCAAAGTCTTCTGGCTCAGTTGAAACTTGTGTTTCAACTTCCTCAGAGATCCCAGTTACTCCAACTATTTTGGTATCCCCTCCTCTATAGAAGAAGTTTCACAGTTATAAGAGGGCATTAGAACTGATCCTAGTGTAATGGTAAAAGCTCCTATTCCTGAACCAACTCCATCTAGGGTTGAGTTGGAAGGTGTTACCCCTCCAACATCTATTGCTACAGAGTCTATACCTTCTTCGACACCAGAAATATTTTACGGACCTGACGGTCTGCCTCTTCCAACTGGACTGATTGCTATAGAAGAGATTGTGGAGGATCTTCCATTGAGTACCCCATTGCATTTTGGAACTGGGATCCACCTATATTCTTCTACTACAGAAGTTAGTCATTCTTCATCGCAAGTCCCTTTAGAATCGCTAGGAAATCTTTTGGATAGACTCAATATGTTTGAACAGCAGCAAAAGAACCTCTTGTTGCTACTCTGACAATGTTTGCTGCTGTACCATATGTCCCAACTAGCTCTCAACAGCTAGATGGAGTCCACCCAGGGACTGTCTCGACAGTATGGTCTATTCCTATTTGTTCATCTAGAACCTTATCTGGAATTTCTTATGTTGAGTCTCAACAAATTGATTCTTCACAACAGTATCAATTTGGGTGGTCTACTCTCCAAAGGACAATTTTCCCTTTGAACACTAGATTACCGCCATATGGGGGACAGTATGCCTTTTCATTGTTCCCTCTGGGAGAACAACCATATGATAGTTCACAATAGAATTCAGGTCAAGCTGGAATCACATCCAGTGGTTGGGTACCAATACTGTCTCAATAGCCAAGATTTGTATATTCAATACAACAAAATCAACCTGTGTCGAACATTCCCAATACACTGGCTATTGTGACGGTGTCGCAAGTACAAGCGATTCCTATTGTATGTCAACCTCTAGTCTGTTAGGTCGTAATACAACAACCTCTCGTCTTCACGACTCAATCACAACCACTGATTAGTGGATCCTTAACTAAAGTGACTGAGGCTCAAATAGGTACTATAACCCCTCATCTTGGTCAAACATGCAGTATTGGGCAACAGCAAATGGTCTCACATCCATGGCTGGTGTAATATCAATAATTGCAATTCTAGCAAGCTTACCGAGGACCTGAGAAACAAAGCTTTGCAGGTAATGGGCAGGCGTATATTCGAAACAGTTACCAACAATCATATTATAATGGTTATGCCCATCAACCTTATCAAAGTTATCAGCATCAAATACATTATGCTGGTTTGCAAAGACCCACAGCTCAGTCGATCCCATCTTATCTTGGGTATGCTTCACCAAACTTGAATCAACAGTTGCCTTTCATAGCAACTTTAGAATTACCAGATCTGAATCAGCTAACAAATTATCCAATTGCTTGCGCCCCTTGGTGGCTAGTGATTCCTCAGCTAACAAATTATCCAATTGCTTACGCCCCTTGGTGGCCAGTGATTCCTCATAAACTTCCATAATATATTCCTAAATTCAATGGAAATTTGGGTGAAGATCCATTGAATCATGTGATGACCTTTCATTTATAGTGTTCGTCCAACACTCTTAATGATGATTCGATTAGGCTTCACCTTTTTCAGCGAACGTTAACTGGTCCAGCAGCAAAATGGTAAATCGAATTGCCTAGAGCTTCATTTGATAACTTCAGAACCCTTGCCACTACCCTTTTAACCCATTTTTGGTTACCCATAAGGTACAAAATGGGAATGAAGCTTCTTACCAATTTTAAGCAGACAACAGCCACTCACATATCTGATCATATTCATGAGTGGCGGCGTTGTCGTCGAATGGTAAAGACATATGTTCCTAATCAACAGTTAGATGAATGGTTTATTAAGTAATTGTTACCTTCTATCACAAAAGATGTGGCCAAAGGACAAGTTGTCACTGAAGAGCAAGTCATTGCTCATGCGCAATATCTAGACTTGATCTATACTCAGTCTGGCATGCTCTATGACAAAATTCCTAATGCTTCTAGACCCGAGTTTTCCATTCCTCCTCCTCCTAAATTGAACAGGGACTCTCATGTTGGTGACAGTGTGGTTGGCATCTCAAGTATGCAAACCACAAAGGCCCCATCAGGTAAAGCGCTTGCAGTTTCCAGTAAAAAGGCAAATGACAAACTTCCTGCCTCAGAGGTTAATGCCATGTTGATTGAAAAAGGCAAAGAACTGAAGCAACCAGGGGGCAAGAAGAAAGGGAAAAGCAAAAAGAGGAAACATGATGATTCATCTCCTAAAAAATCTTCTGAGAACCCTACTGGGAAACAGAAACCTCGTTATCCATGTTTAATATGTGACAACGAGCATTTCATGAAAGATTGTCCACATCGAGCTAAGGTTGTGAAATTTTTAAAGATTTCAACTACCTCAGCAGTCTTGACTGATCCGTTTCCAAACACAGAAACTAATATGGTTTCTTTCAATCTAGCTTCCCCATCCCAAGTTCTTATGTTATCCATCTCGAAACAACAAAATGATGCTTTGATATCGACAAGGAATAAAGATTATGGGAATCCACAGTCATCGAACAACAAGGCTACAGATCAACCTAGTAGTTCGACAACAAATTCGTCAGAAGTTGTGCCACCCATCATTCCTGAGCTAACAATAAAGCTGCCAAAGGGAGTAGTACACAAATCGACATTTAATCCTCATGCTCGAGCAGCATATAATTATAATATAGTAGAGGATCCGGCCCAATCGCCATCCGCTATGTCAACACTTGAAGTACTACAGAATTGCCCCTCCGAAAAGCAAGCTCTATTATCAGCAATAGGTGGGATTAACCCAGCGGATTCCAATCTTGTGGCCTTTAATCATAAAGGATATGAACCTCAGTTACCATCTCAACTCGCTTTCCTCATACAAGTGAAATCCCTCAACAAAACTATTCATCAAACAATTATTGATGAGGGGGCATCTACATGCATTACGTCAATGAGTTGCTGGAAAACTTTAGGCTCACCACCCTTGTCAAGATCATCAATGACATTAAAAGCATTCGATGGATGAACATAAACCCTGTACGGGATTTTAAGTAACTTTCAAGTTGAACTGGGGGACAAGACAATAGAAATTGATATCGAAGTTATCGATGGAAACCTCGATTACAACATCTTACTGGGAAGGCCCAAGATTTATGCTATGGTTGCTGTTGTGTCAACTTATTTTAGAAAGATTGTGTTTCCCTTCCAAGGAGGAATTACAATCATTGACCAACAAACCTTCCTCCCCAATAGTTCACAAGTTATGGGAAGCATTCCAATGATCCATGGAAGTTCTTAATCGCTTCAAAATATCAGGGTAGGTCTCCTAAAAGACCCTTCCTTAATGGGTACTTTTTCCCTCCCACCTCCAAGTAATCTGGCAGAAATGGCCACAGCGGAAACCTGTCATATGATATCTTCTACATTGTCAAATATTAGGAAGAACTCTGACCATTTTGATACTATGGGTCACCGAGGATGGTTCTTATCTTGTGTCAACCTCGTTACAAAATGAAACAAGGGTTATGAGGATAGTTCTTTTACTATGTCAACCTCATTAAACAATGAAACAACTCCCTTTCCAAATCGAGTCTTTGATTACGATCTCGTAAAATCCAAGTCGAGTCTTTCAAAGATGTCGAAGGTAAAACTTCATTCCAACCATCACGTTGAATGCAATGAAGCTTAGGGGGCATGCAACTCAATTTTCGTCATTATGTTGGGGGCATGTCAACTTATAACAAGCATATTTTTTTTGTTTTAAGCTTGTGTAAACATGAAACCAAAAACGAGCAATGTTTCCGCAAAGTTCAAGCTCATTAAAAAATAAACCTAGTAATGAGCATATGTTCCCCCAGAGTTTAAGGTCATTAAAAAATGAACCCACTTCTGGTAAATAACCTTTGTGATTGCATTACTATCACCTTTTGAGCCTTGGTTGTGTTCTTACTATCACCTCCACGTTTTAGCCGATCATCCACCTCTACTTGATTGTTTACCCTTTTGAGGAACAGCTGCAAAGAGTGATTCTGTTAGCCACTTTCTTTACACTGCTGTGATTGAAAAGTTCCAAACCTTACTTGGAACTAGTTGCTACCCAAAAATATCAGTCGTTCCTCAAAGACAAGTCTCTTTTAAGCTCTTTTTAGACTCGTAAAATATAAAAAGATTGTCAAGCAATTGGCCTCTCCAACTCATTAAAGTGATTGGAAGTGCCATCCCTCCTTTAGATTTTAATATTTTTAGACTTGAGGGATGATTACACAAAAAGATCGAGCACTTGTCTTTTTCAGCTCATTAAAGTGATGAGAAAAGTCATCCCTTTCGTATCATTTTATACTTTTTCAGACTTAAGGGATTATACTACAAAAAAGGATTTCTGGAGTTTCCTTTCCGTCTCTTTTCAAACTCTCTAAAATTGAAAAGGACTGAGTTATCTTTATCATTAAACTCGTTAAAATGATAGCGACAAACTTGTCCATTATAGGCAAGAGCGAGCTTCACTGTAGCTAGGCTCCCTAAAACATAGCGACAGGTTTGCTCGAAGGGAAAATTGTAGAACAAGCATATGTTATCCTCAAGCTTGACAAAAATAAAGAGGTACTGGTCAGCAATGACTGGGGAAAAATTGGGAAGAAAACTTGAAGAACTTCATTGGTAGCAAGTCGCTCTTGAACATGACACTTTCACTCCATCACCATGATTGAGTCGGGTTGGGTTATTCCATTCACTGGTCACATCACCATTCGTCTTCCGTACCATCCATTATTGGGGTTTACGCTACTAATCCATTCCAGTGTCGCTGATATGTTCAAGAGAAATCGCTCAGAGAATCCACAAACCTAGGTAACATCTCATCTGCTGCAATACCTTCACGCTTCATTCTTTCATGACCGCCACCTGAACCTTGTATCATCAGATCATTTTCACCTCCACAAAATCATTTTCTCCGTTTCATGTCGTAGATGTGGGATTCATTAAGGACCTCCTACAACAGGTCACTTCTTGTCGACATCATCTCAGTATCCAAGAAGTTGACTTAGGAATAACCGTTTCAATACTTTGAAGCTTGCATGCCTCAATGGCAAGTTTCTCACTTCTGGCAATAGGTTTACATCAATGGCCTTCGACCGGAAGATTTTGCGTGGTGTTCGACATCGACTCATGTATTCGCACCATGTGAATTGTACTACAGTACCTTGAGGGTAATTATCATTATTGGCGGTTCCTCTCACGCCTGTTAACTGCTTACATCATTGGCTAGTAATCAGGTGATGTCTTTCCATGTTCGACATTAGAACATCTTTTCACATGGATCGACTTGTACATCAGGCGAAGATTGAACATGTTTGAAGACCCCGGATTTAGTTTCATCCATCCGGGTTGTGATATATTTAGGAAAAGACATCAAATGTACATCATAGCTACACAGATAATCATCCAAGCCAAAGGATGATGGCTCTACCAAAATCATCAGTCTATCACAAAGATGGTTGTCTGTCATATGTACATGAAAACGAATTTATAAAGCTGAGCATGGGAATGCCTACCTTAGCTAGGTAATGAAAATATTATGAAGATAATATATTGTATTGTATCTTATTACAGGTCACCTTCCAGTTTGAAAAACCTCAGATCCTCATGATAAAGCATTTCACCTGACATCAGAAGATTTATGACCTCATGCTTTAGCGGGCAACTGTTATAGACATATTTGGGCACAACAACCCCAATCTGATATGTCCATAAACCAAGGGATTCTAAGCCCATAAAAGTGTTGTTTCATACCCTAAAGGAACAAGGTCAGCTAGTTATATCATCTCCTAGAAGTTCTCCCTGAACAAATACTCAGAACTAGTCAAAACTGAACCATACAGACTGCTCAGTGCTAAGGGTGCAATGCATCTCACCTGCTACATGCAAAAAGTGTGATGCATACTAAAAATCCCTTTTGTAGGGTGCGATGAGTGAGAGTAAAAAAATTGTAGAGGCAATTGGCTAGGTGGAAAGCCAGAGAATCTTTTAGAAACTCCCCATTTGACACTTGCCTCTCTGAATTCGCCCAGGGATGAGTAAGACATCATGAAATCTCCAAGTGGAACCAAGAACTATCAGAGAAATGACACTAATCAGAATCCCATAAGCTAACTCACCCACCTGCAAATATCTATATATGGATCCCTCATCCTAGAGATCCAGAGGAGTGGAATTTTGTATTTTGTAAGGAAGTGTTGTTGGTTTCTCTGTGAAACATCATAGTGTTGGATGATCTAGCTTTTCATGAGGTGAAGAGGGCTTTCATGCTGGGAGGATGGCGTTGGGTCAGACCAATGGGTTGTAATCCTCTCTTCTACTACTTCTATCAATAAAGCTATTTGAGTTTTCCTCCATATTCTTGTATATTTCTGAATCTTGTATTGGTATATGCATTTGTATGGTTAATATATATCTGATCCTATATTATTTATGGTTATATATCTCTATGCTTTGATGGTATTATGCTGCTTTGAATCTACAGGTGTTCTTTGAAGCGGGACAAGTGAGGAAAGAGTGGCAAAGCTCTATCAAAGGATGGAGGAAACAAGAAAGGAGCCAAGTGAAATACTGAGGTTGGTACTCTTTTCTTCTCTCTCATCTATTTCTCATAACGGAAATACAAGTAACTTTAGTTTGTTTGTTTCTAAGATAGCTACCCATCTTAGTGGGACTAGCAGCTCTGAATGGACACTAGTTTTCCCAATAACAGTGAGCCTCTCCATAAGCTTCATTGTTCTTCAATTTGATCAATTCCTGCACTTGATTTGATTGCATGCATCACTATTCACTTAGATCTACACCAACGATCTGGGAATATATGGGCTTCCTTAGCCTAGATCTAGCTCTTCCCAGCATGTACTACACATTTCTAGATCTCAAGGCTCTGCCTTAGCTCCAGGAATTGTATAGAGCATACCAAGGCCTAGCTCTAACTGTGCATTGTGTAGTTCAAGGAGACAATCCTGAGCCTTGATCACTAGCATTGTGCAATGCGTAGTCCCAGCTAGCTTGAGCCTGACTGAACTGTGCATTGTGTAGTTCCAGTCAGCAACACTCCCCACTAGTAGTTGGGACTACACAATGTGTAGATCCAGCTGATAGTCAGTCACCTTTAAGAGAGAGAATTGCACACTTCTTCCCAAAAGTTGCCCATTTTGTTGCTTAGTCTGTTCTTGAAGTTATTTTTGTTTCAATCTAAAATTTGCATGCCATGAATGTCCTCTCTATCTCCAGGTAGAACAGTTGTTTTTAGTAATACGAGTAACATGGCTTCCAAGAAATTTTCATCAAAAGAGATTGCCGAGAGCGTCACTGGGGATGTAGTTGAATAGGTGTCAGTGAACTTACCAGTCTATGTAGACACGCAACTATTAATAGAGAAGGACATGAAGATAACATGGAAATAAATCAAGGATATATTTCCAGGGAACTTCAAGGAAGATTTAGAAGATCAGTAGGCCTATGTCAACATCCACCAGTCAAGATTATATATAGTTGCATGTAAGTGCCCCTCCTTCTGATGTGCGGACATAATTCACTAGATTGTCTCACATACTGATCCTGAGACAATGACACTAAGCAATTCTAGTGGAACACAACTTGTTACCTTCAAGAGGGAAAACTATCATCATATGTATCACTTACCACAACTAGTGAACTACATGGATGCACTTTTCTATGGCACCCACAACAATGTTAACACTAGAGACATCATAAAGAGCTGGGTGAGAGAGCCATCAAAGTTCAGATCGAAACCCAACCACATTTACAAGACTAAGACACTTAGAAATTCCTACCAACTCTTGATCATATTTGCATGCCAATTGTATGTCAAGAGAGCACAGAGACCTTTCAGAAGAATTGGGTGGTTGTGTTGGACTAGTTAGCGAATGACGAAAGGTCATTCAACTAGTTGGATCTGTTGGCTCTTTAGTTGAAGGTACATGTTACTAATGCCTGAAATCCAAACAAGTATGAGCAAGCGAGATTATATATGTCCGCGTACCTACTTGATGCAATCTGTGCCCAACATCAGTTTCCTGGCTTGGGTTGAACATGGACACCATCAGAGACTGTCATGAATATTTATTGCAAGTTTCTTTATGAGTGAAACTACCAAGGAGTCATAGCAAGGCTATCTTACCATTTCATCATCATGGTTTACAAGTTGATATTTGAGCAGGATCCACCTTGTATGTCCTAAGAAGTGATGGAGGCAATATTTAACATTGCATATTGGTATGCCTCACCCAGTGGCACCTTCATTGGGATGTTTGGTAGAGAGAATCCTCTGCATGTGCGACCAAGGTTTTCCATGGATAAGTTGGTCATGAAAGAGTTTTCATATCACATCACCACAGGTTTATTAGGAGGGTTGCATAGGAGGAAGAAGGCATCATGGCTTGCTCTTCCCTTGCAGATTAGATTGTATGAGATCAAGAGCTTTAAGGGTGTGGATGTCGATGCCAAGGACTTACAATAGTTTGAGTTTGACACCAAAGAATATAATCTATATGATCCCCATTGTATATGGATCCACATGACATTTCATTGGGCATAGGAAGATCCTTGGAGGTATTGATATAACTCCTCCAAGCTCAATGAATCGACAGCATGGCTATAGAATGAAAGGTTTCTCTGCAGGCAGCATCACCATAGGAAACAAAAACAACAACAATAAGAAGGAGCAAACCATCACAAGACAAAGGAAATAAGAATATTATGGAGAACCCGGTGGTTGAGAAAAGCTACAAGTTTAAATAAGATCCACTCGTTGAGAAAGCAACTTTGGTCTTTCCCCAAGATTCTAAGTCATGGTGTTTTTCTTGTTATGCTAGCTCTATCCTATTTTGTCCCACATGGATATATATGGAAATTGTATATTATTTGTAAATATATTGTAAGTGAAATTCCAAGTGTCATTAGTGGAATGTGAACAATCACTATGTAATGTAAAGAGTTATTTGTAAAGGAGTTGAAGAGTCATGACGGTAGCCAAAGAGTCAAAGGGGAATGTCAAGGGTCACCCCACCCTTTGTTATAAATAGAACCTCATAACTCATAGAGGAGGCTTTTGGGAGCCAAGCTTTTGGCTAGGATTGGGCTTAGAGAAGGCTTAGGAGTACTGTGACGAGACTTAGCTTCTCTGCAGCGTAGAGCAAGTACACTTATTTGGAGGAGAAAGTGGTGTTGACTATAATGTTCCACTATTGGGGCTAGTTTCTATCAATGGTGTATGTATGGATGGAACTTTCACTTAATAATATAACTGAGCCAACACGTTTTCATGGATGTGTTGTTATTGTAGTTCAACTACTTTGGTTACTTTAGCAATGTATTTTTTTTAACTTACACATTTGCTTATGAACTATTTTGTATGAAATTTTATGAATCTTGTTGAAGGTGTATTGTTGGATTAACCTGACACTTTGGTTTGTGGACTATTCCTCTTCCATCTTGTGATGTCATTATGGTTGTGTGTTCCTTTCAGGCTACATACTATTAGAGGCTTCTAAGGGACACACTTCCTTTTCCACTTTGTGTCAGAACTCCCATTCATCTCACTTTACTCGCTGCAAGATCACACACTTTCTTCTGACCTAAGTCATCATACTTACCTCTGCGCGCTACCGTGGTCAAGGCACTACATTACCACCCATTGTTGGGAGTCCTACTCCAAACGATCTGAGGTCTAGTTGGGGCTTCTTTCTAGGGAGATCCGTGTGAATGTTGGTGGTTCCAACATCATCAACAAAATACAAGTGCATTTTTTAATAGAATGGTGGGACACATGAAAAATTTCAAGTGGATATGGACAAATGGAAATGGCACAACTATAAATTCTCCCTTAAAATATGCCTTCAATATAATTAAGCACAATTTAATACCCAACATGTTTAAAACTATTTGTTGCAATTTGGGACAATCTCCAACATGTAGATTATGTAATTACATACAATGTTGTATTCCTTCCATTTCTTCTAACTCAGAACACCCACTAACAGACAATTGTTGTTGTGACAACTACCCCAATCACTATATGCTCTTCAACCTCACACACCCAGTTGTGTTCAAATACCTCAAAGATAATAATTTTTCATACATGGAAACTTCTCCATTTTCTTGCTATGAATAATTTCAATAGTTTGAAGTTTTGGAACACAACAAAGTATATGTATTTTTATCAAATTATCAAAAACCATAAATGATAAATTTGAAAGTGTGGCTACAAATTTTCTAAACTCCTCTACATTATTACAATAAGGCACTGTAAGATCACAAAGGTTGAATAAAATACCTTCAACAAGTGATATCTTTGATACCCTTGTCCTTGCAACATCTAATAGTTAAAGTCGTAGAAGTATGTAGTTGTGAATGGAAGAGTCCAAACCACTCATTGTCTCTCTTTCCCCTTTCACCTCCTTAAATTGAATTTCATTTATCAATGGACAATAAATTACCCTCAACTAAGTCAAGTGGGCCAAAAGTCCAAGAGAAGGTAGTGAACATTTCACTTCCTTACATTTATGAAGCTACAATTCATTCAAGTTCCTTCAATTAGCTACTGAAGCCAACAAAAATTTTAATTCCTTACATACATAGAGCTGTAATTTCTTCAAGTTATTTAAGTTACATATGGCAGTGTATCCAACAAAGGACCTACATCGAGAACTTCCAAATTGCTTAACTCTCCAATTTCACTTGATAGTCCTTTTAAATTTGTACCCCTCATATATAACATTTTAATAAACCTTTGATGCACCACATGCAAAGGGAATAGTTCAATTTTCTTATAGTTGGATAGATTATGTAGTCAGGTGTGTTTATATTTCCTAGTGTTTTGCTTGACATGGTTGAATTAGTGCGAGACTCCAAATCAAGATGTTGGATTTTAACTAGTTTACAAAAGGAATTTGGCAACCTTTGCAAAGTGAGACACCATGACAACTTCATCTGTAGGAAGTTGGTTAAATTATAAAATATTATGGAAGCATCTTCAAAGTTGGGAAATTAAATATATGGATATATTCAATTTTAGATAAATTACCAAAGGAATTTGATATGCTCTTGAAATCTTGGCATGTAATCAGTTGAATTTGTTGGAGGTTGTTTAGCTACTAAAGGAATCTAAAAGCCTCTTCAATGTTTAGAATTCAAACAACTCAATTTGTTGGAGTTTGTTCAAATTACCAAAAGAATCTAACAATATATCCAATTTATTACACTTTGTCAAGAAAATGTGTTGGATATTGGTTAAGTTACCAAAGCACTCAAGATTAAGTGACTTCATTTCTGAGCATATTCTTAAGTCCAATTCTCTTAACGGCTTCATAAGAAAAAAATCTTATGGAAATTTTTCAGAATGACATTGTCCTCCTTGAATAAATATTCAATAGCAAGACGAATCACAATTCATTGTAAGTGCTTCAACTCCTCTATAGGCTTTGGAATGCTCGAATGTTTTATTATCATAGATGTTCTCCTATTAATTCAATCCCTTGAGGCATTGTATGTGACTGTTAAATTAAAAATAATCCAACTACATCAATCCCTATCTAATTGGTTTTGGTATATTTCTTTAAATAATATATGGCCATTTTCTCATTTTTGTCAATCAATCTCTCTCACAATTGAAACAAGCCCCCACCTTTGATATGGTGCCATGTATTTTTCTTTTTTAGGGATACTTACAATGGAGATAAAATGAGAATTGTAATACGACATATTCATAAATTAGAGGGAAATAAATGTCAAGAAGGGCCTTCCCAACATCATCTATAATCTACTCAAAATTAATGATTGCAAACTACAAGTATTCCTTAATCAAAAGGAGATTCATTGTGGAGTTAATGTCTCCACTGCAATTGAAGCAACCAATAGAAGTGTGTACTTTCATGTCACCATTTTTTCGAAGCATTATGCTGAATCGTAATGGTGCTTGGATAAATTGGTTTCCATTTTGGGTTCAAAAAGGAAGGTTACTCTAGTGTTCTATGATGTTGAACATATGGCTCTTTGTTACATTAACAAAGAATGTTATTAGAAAGCCTTTCAAAATCACAAACAGAGAGTCACAATGGAAAAGATCGAAAACTGGAAGAAAAACCTCTTAGATGTTTCATTTCTTAAAGGTGAGTTGTGAAAAATGAAGGAACAATAATATATGCTTTACTCATTTGTCATTGACGTGATTGATGTATAGATTTATGTTCTATTCGTTTCCTAACTCAAATGACTTTGTTTTCCCTTTTGAGTGACCTTTGGGACTTTTTGCAAAAAATTGAGGATATTTTATTGGAAGAAGTTGAGCAAGAATCATTGGTTGTCACAAAAGAGTAGGCGATGAAGGATTTACCCATCAATGCAAGTGAATTAGACGATTTAAAATTTATCAAGGAATTCATCACAAGAATTTGCACTCACAAATGGGTAGGATGAGGATATGCGTGATCTAAGTGATTTGTATGAGGTGGATGAGAAGAGGATAGAACTATGTGATGTTTTTAGGAAAATGAGGACGGGGTGGCTCAAAGTGAGCTTGTTGAGCCCAATACGGATGGATTGACTCTAAGTGAGCTGACTAAGGTAGATGAGAATTGTCCAATTATAAGCAAGCTTTTTGTAATGGAAAAGGATAACTTGGTATTAAGCGAGCTATTTAAACCATCTAAGCATGAACTAAAGGATAAGGATAGGTTGAATTTAAGTGGGCTATTTAAATTAGCTCAGGATGGACTGAATCTAAGAGATCCATCTGAGGATAGATCAGATCTAAGCGAATTGTCTGAGACCAAACCGAATGAGGAGAGATAGGTTACAAATTCTCAGTGAATGCCTTCTTCATATTGAGAGTGACTGCCACAATGGGCAGCTGGCAATGAAAGGTTGGCCAACTTAGAAGACACATGGTCAGTTGTGAGTAGCCTTCGACAAACGACGAATATCATTGGTGATCCATCCCCTTAAAGAGCACCTTTGAAATAATTACTTAGTATGATATTTAAGTAGTTTACTTAAGTGTTGTATTGAAATATTTTTAAAAAGTATAAAAATTATACATCTTCCCTATACTCAAAAGTGAAAATATAATATATTTTCTTTTAACTTGTAATTTTTTTCTTTAAATTGATGTAAAAAAAAATTCACATTAACATCTAAATATTTTATTTATGTTTGAGAGTGAAAGTGATTTTTTTTACTACACCTTATATGTTGTAATGTTTGTTAGTGCCAGTATTTGCATACTGCCATCATTGATCAAAATTCCTCTTTTATATCATATTAGTGTCCCATTCGAAATTTTTATCATTCCACCTAGGTCATCATGCAAAATATTTACTCACTGATGGTAGCCCAAAATCAAAAATCACACTCCCTCTCAAAAATTCATATTTCCTGACCTACGTTCATGTGTCTTGTTGAGCATCCATTGACTATAAAGGTTCATTTCATCATGTTTTATATCAATCAAGTCCACCCAAAGTTCAGTCATTCAAGGTTCCATTAGGTCACCTAGGTTTCATTTTCCCAAGGTCCAATAAATCACCATCTCACTGCATAAGGTCAGCAAGGTATGGGAGTGAAGCAAATAATACCCCTTTTTCAATTCTCTAAGGGTTTACAAGCATGTAACCATGGTTACTGAAAGTCCCAAATTTGATTTCAAGAAAGGAATTGATTCCAGTTTATAAAATTTTACTTCAAAATAGATGTAATAATTTTTATTTCATTTATGTAATTTTATGCCTATTATATGTAATAAGTCACCATTTTAGCTGTCTACTCAATTCCATTGACAATAGAATCCAAAAAAAGTTCAAAATGAAGATTTCCAAAGCATCATCCACCTGTCAAAGGAAAAAGGTCAGAAAGTCAAACAGTATTAGTATGAAAGTTTGAAAAGTGACATGAAACATTAGAAAATGGGTTTGCAAATCATAAATCAAAACTCATTCAAGTAGACATCATATGAAAAATTCATTTGCACTCCTACACTCTCAAAATATCCTTAGCAAAAGTGAAGTTTCAAATTTTAGGCAAAATTGGGCAAAACAAGGGCAGAGGGCGCATACAGAACTGGTGTTGCATGTTTTCCAGGAAAACCAATGTATTTTCTAAGGGTGTTGCATGCAAGTGGAGGGTGCATTTGACAGTTGTGTTGAGCCTTTTCTCGAGAACAACCAGAAGTTGTCCAAAGTGCCCTACATGGCTCCAAACATCAAAATTTTCCACGAAGGTGCTCCAACAAGCAAGTAGGTCTAAATTACATTGTTCCTCTCCTTCACAATTGATTTTTGTGGTGTTTCATTTGTTTTGGAGTCATACTAAGTTTAAAAACCTAGTAACCTAATTCCACTCATAAAACTCATTTCCTAGCAACCCACTACCATTCCAACATTTCATAACTACCCCTGTCACCTCCCCATTCCCATCTCCTCAATTTCCTCACATCCTTCCATAATCCCAACACCTACAGTACATTTCATCATTTCCCTAGGGTTTGACTCCAATAACCCATGGCTAAAGAAGAAAACGGAGATCTGAATGAGGAAGAAAGACATGAGAGGAGGTTATCTAAGAAAGGAGGGAGAATCATTAAACATGAGCCAACCAACACTAGAGAACTCATGGCATATCCCATCATTGTGACAAGTTTTAAACATATGGGTTGTTTTGAGTTTTGTGAGAAAATGGAAAGGATCCAGCATCATCCTGCATTGACCAGATTACTCATCACCAACCTCCGTGACAGCCAGGTAACCCTTGCTGGTGTCACCTTCACTATATCTCCTGTTATCATATCGGAAGCCTCTAGGATCCCAAATGTTGGGGAAAAATGGTTTAAACAAGGCGAATTGGATCATTTTTATTATGAGCCATATCTTAAACCAAGATAGAAGAATGAGAGAAAGAGGACTTTTTCCTTTCTCTTACCTTTTAGACAGATATATTCCCATGATGAAAATCATCATGAAGTACTTCACATTTGAGGGTAGGTTTTCCAGGATCTATTCCCATCATATTCAGCTACTCATGCATTTTACAAGATTCAAAATGCTCAATCTGCCCTACTATCTTTACCAGGACATTGACAAGATGACATTCATTGCTCAAAGGAAAGATTATGATCATCAAATGCAAAGCATCTTTCGCCACTCCCTCATGTGGTGAAGTAAAATTATAAGTGCGGTCATGAATGAATTCCTCTAGCCCAATAATGGGTCTAGCCATAGCAGATACATTCTATGGAATATTTCCTTAGGTTAGAGTGAATCAAGAGTGCCTAACTCTTGGTCACTTATCCTACTTGATGATGTTATTGCTTGCTTGCTCCAGTAATCTCTCGCTTCCTTCTTCAAGCTCCTGAAACAAGTAAACAACAACAACGCAAAAACATAATAATAGACAAATTTAATTTCGACCTACTTAAAAAGTCAAGAAGCATTAAGCCATGAATATGGAATATTACAAAACTTCTAGGAAATCAATCGATAGTTGCATATATTAATTTCAAAGAGAGATTATAACCATTCGTCTTGACATCGATGTCTTCCTCTGACAAGGCCGGGTTCCCACACACTTTTGTTAGCACTCCATGATGGCTTCAAACAACAATAGTTTAAAGGCTCTTCCCTTTAGGCTTCACTCCAAACCAAACACACTTATCCCTCACACAACTAGATGGCTACAACTAGTAATAGCTTGCTTGTTTAATCAAAATAGTATATTCACACTCATCCAACACTCTAACTATCTTGTTCCTGGGAAGAAGGTAGGTTTTATATAGGAAATATGGATGGGAGATGGATCCTCTTCTCATGGGAGAAGGATTTATCCCTTGAGGTAGTTCCATAATTATAGGGGAAAGAAGCCCAAACTCTCATCCTCGAACCCATCTGGCCAAACCATTTCTTGGACTTCCATTACGGAGCTTCTAGAGATGGAGGCTTCAACTCTAATTTAAAAAACTATCCATAATAGGACCGGTGTGACTATAACATAGCTCAGTCACACTAGACGGTGTAGTGAATAGTGCTAATCTCTACACATCAGTGTGGGGGAGACAATGGTCATTAGCGTCGACCTTGTGAACTGGGAAAAACAGAAGTTTCAGGGGAAATGGTGCAAAAGGGGAATGATTTTCTCATGAAGAGGGACATAATGGGAGTTTATCCATGAAGGAAAAGCATGCAGGGTTCACTATAGAGGTCCTCCAGGATCAAGGAATAGGGAGTACAGGGACAGTGACAAAATGTTGTGTAACAAATGCCCCCTAAAGCATGAAGGCCGAATCGGAGTGAAGGATGAAATGCTTCATGAATTAGTGTGGGGAACTGGTCTATCATCAGAAAAACTGCATGCAAGTACAAATACATAAACTGAGATCTCTATCAAATGATACATGAATCATGGAATGGACATAGCCATCTAGAGAATGATCATGTAAATGGATCCAGGTATGGGTGCAACCATCGGTCAAAGAGGATCATAATGAAACCAAGGTATGGTCACAACCATCCAATAATGAGAAGGATCACATATGACAACTCATGGTCTAGTCACAGCCAGCCATCTAAAAGAGACATGCATATCATCATAAACCATGTCACACCACTCTGGAACCTGGACTTGTGTGATCTGAGTCCAAGGTCTTGCGCTCCAACACGACATGATCAAACTACAGATTCTAGCATGCGAACAGATGTGTTGACGTCAAACGTGCTAGAAAAGTCACTTGATTACTAGTCAATGATGTAAAGTGTTAACAAGCACAAGAGAAACCACCAATAATGACAATGGCCCTCAAGGTACTATCAACACAATTCACGAAATGTGAATACAATAGCTGAACTCGATCACTCATGAAATCACTCGATCGAAAGCCAATGATGTGAACTTGTCATCGAGTGCGAAGAACTTGCCATTAAGGCATGCAAGCGCCAAGGTACTAGAAGGGAGTATCTCGATCAACTTCCCGAAAAATGATTTGATGTCGAAAGAAAGTGACCGTGTCGAAGGAGGGCCATAATGAATCCCACATCATTGAAGTGAGAGGAGAGGATGTAAAATGATTTTGGATGATACAGAGAATCAGAGGTAAGTGTAACTTACAGAAGAACAACTCTTGAACATATCAACGACATAACTGGAAATTTGGCAGCTTTTGGATCCATGGGATTAGTGGTCATAATGATGTGGCAAAGATCAAATGTAAGGCAAAACTGATTGGCCCAAACCCATGAAGGTCAATGATACAAAGGAGGATGTCCCAACCTGATGCGAAGCAAATATTGTCATGTTCAAGAGTAAGCTACTGACATGGCTCGATAGATTTCCAAATTTTCCCCCACCATTTCTAGGGAGTACCACAATTATTTTTTAATCACAATCTTGAAGGGGATAGTATATGCTTGCACTGTAAGTTCATCCTTTGGATGAATCCTACCTAAGTTTAATGAGCCCTAGGAAGGAGAAGCTCATGTTCATCATGATGACAAATCTGATGTCGTTTAATAATTTAATGAGTCCGACAAAAGTGTAACTCAGTATCTTTTTCATGTTTAGAGAGTTTGAAAAAGACATGTAAAAGAAAACTCCTCATGGTCCCTTTTCATACATTTGTGTCTCTCGAGCCTAAAAAGGTAGAAAACAATACTTGAGAGAACCGCTTGACCATTTCAGTCAAAGAGTACCTTTTTCGTAAATAATGCCTCCCAACCCAAAAAACGGGTAAACTTATACTGGGAACACGATGTTTCTCATCCATGAAAGATTTAGAAATGACAAGGGATCAACCATATTTTCACTTTTAAAGGGTCAAAAAAGAGCTAAAAGCAGACCCCCCATTTTTATTCTCTTTAACAAGTCAAAGGGAAAAATACTCGGCAATATTTTCATATGAGTTTAACGAGTCGAGAAAAGAGCTCAAAGGTGACTCGTCCTAGAGGAACGAGTGGTATAAAGGGTAGAAATTGATTTCGACAATGGAGGAACTGCTCAAAACATGTAATGGTCAAGAGACTGGCTATTAAAACCACTCATTGTTGTAGTTCCTCAAGAAAGGATAAACAACCAAGTGAAATCATATGATTGGCCAAAGAGATGGTGGTGATGGAATGAGACAACCAAGGCTCATCTAACATAAATTAGTTGATAAAAATGGCAATCACGAGATGTAAAATGGACATGGGTTCATTTTTACACAAGCTTGAACCATGGAGAACCTTGCTTGGATTCGGTTTCATGTTTACACAAGCTTGAAATGAAAAAATATGCTTGCTGTAAGTTCGCATGCCCCCGACATAATGACTCAATCAAGGCACATGCCCCCCAAGCTTCATTTTAGTCAACGAGGTGTATAGAATCAAGGTTCACTTTTGAGATCTTGGAAAGACGTGACTGGGATTTTACGAGATCTTAAACAAAGACTCGATTTGGAAAATGGAGTTGCTTCATTTTTTAACGAGGTTGACACAGTAAAATAACTATCCTCAAGACCTTTGTTTCATTTTTAACGAGGTTGACATAGGAAAAGAACAATCCTCGGACCCTTGTTTCATTTTTCAATGAGCTTAACACATGACAAAGAACTATGTTCACATATTGATTCATTTTTTAATGAGGTCGGCACAAGACTAGGAATTATCCTCATGACTCCTTGCTTCATTTCTTAATGAGGTTGACACAAGACCAGGAATTATCCTCATACCCTCTGTTTCATGTTTTAATGAGGTTGATACAGGAACAAAATATCCTCAAACCCTGTTCATGGACCATACGAGACCATGGCTCCCAAGAGGTCTTCACTAGATGGAAGGACCATGCTCCGGGAGGAATACATGTCATTTGGTACCAAAGATAGATTATGTTCCAATGCCCCCAATACATAATGTACTATACCATCTGTGTGATCATCAGCAGATGTGGAAACGGAACCGGTAGCCACATAATTTACTAGCGATAGGGAAGGTACTACTTGCAAATAAGAGCCGATAGGGGACAATGGTTGCAAAGGAGGTGCTTGGTGACCAATGAACGACAGTTGATCAATAGCCACAATTCTCCCTTTGTGCAGAAAACAAACCACACGGAAAAGTGAAGAACAAGAGCTCCCATGACATAAACATAGTCACATCCAAGGATAAGATTGAAATCTAAGGTACCTTGGACTACCATCACGTATATATAGATGGTCTTTCCTCCGAAAGTAATAGGGAATTTTGGAAGGATCCCTAAGGGCTGACTGGTTCCTCTGTTGAAAGCCAACAGATTCTGGGTGACAGGCACAAGATGTGGGGAACCCAAACCTTGCCAAGTAGTGGAAGACATGATGTTAATAGGTGCACCTTCATCTAATATAGTGCCAGGTATTACCATATCGTAGGCTCGTACTATGATCTAGAAAGGCACATAAAACGGGAGGCAAAAAGCAGTCAATGGACCCCAATCGAAAGAGACGAAAAAACTACTTGGTGGGGGTATCATATGATTGCCCCCATGCCCTGCAGGAGAAGAAGAAGGACTCTCCTAAACAACTGGGATGAGAGGGTCACTCTTCGATTCATGAGAATTTGAGGAGATGAGAAGAACATGAGCAGTATGATCACCACTCTCTACCGGAATAGAGTGAGCAACTGGTGGCGAAACCAAGTCGACACTCTTTTTGACCAATGGTTGGTCGGGAACCAACACAAGAGAGCCTAACCTAGGAAGAGAAGGTCAAGTAAGAGATGAATCCAATTCAATCTCTTTACCAACCAAGAGAGGGTCATAAGAAATCCTCTGATAACTAATAGGAAGTTGGGGTTGAGGAGCTGCAAGGTTTTCCAAAACTTTGGAAGCTTTAAACATAAGAGGACAAAGGTGAAAAAGATGCTCTCCTTCACATAACCTATAGGGGACTCTAATCTTCCCTTTCTTCTTACCATTTCTAATCGCCCATGCAACATCGACATGATCTCCAAAGGTCAATGGGGATGGGAAATCCAGATGTTGAGACCATACCTCTAAGACTCTGGGAATGCTAGGACGGTCTTGAAGGAGATGGTCACCCTTACATAACTTGCAAGGGAATTTGACATTCTGCGAAGGATCATAAGGCTTTTCAACAGGAAGAGCATTTAGAGAAACAGTTGCACAGTTGGCCTCATGCTTATTTGACTTCTTCTTCTTCATCTTCATCTTCTTCTTCTTAGCCTCTTGGTTACTACATTTGAAACTTTCACCAGGTGAAGTAGAAGAACAAGGTGAAGAAATAGGGAAAGGTGAGAGGTCAATTTTAGAATCAATGTGATGTGAATCAAATGAAGGAGATTTTTGCATAGGATTTGGGACACTTGGGACCACCGAGGTCGAAGACAACTAGACAGGTATACCAATGGTTAACCTAGGAAGGGACAACATCGCCATATAAGGAGCACCAACATTTCCAAAAGAAGGAAAAGGACCAAGATTCCCATCTGAAGGAAATCCTTGACTGGTAGATTCTAGAAATGTTGCCATTGGAATCAACCCTAAAGAATTACTAAGGAATATAACTTTAACTAGGAATATGTTGTGGGAAGTCAATTTTAGAACACTAAAACAAAACTTTACCTTTTCATGTTTTAAGAGTCGAGAAAAGGATGAAAGATGACTCTAGTCACTTTAGAAGTTAACGAGCTTGAAAGGAAAAGCGCGTGATGATCTTTTCAACTTTAAAGAGTCAGTAAAGATCAAAATTGACTACTCATGGTACTCTAAGCATGAAGGATTACTAGGTAACCTTGAACTATAGAATACCTCCCAGCGAACCAAGAAGTATAGACATGCAATCTCCTTGAATGTTGTGTTCGGTGTATCACGTTTACAAGGTGGCAGACTTAGCTTCCAACAGATAAAGGATTGAAAACCTAGTGGGGTATCCCTTTACATACATAATGGTATGGGGAGCACAAGTGTGTACTAGTGTTGTCTAATGCTGAAGCAAACGATAACTGCTAGGTTTAAAGATGCCATAACGTGTCTCTAGCCTAGACCACTAAATCTGAGCATTAATTTTCAATGCTTCCTTTGGTTAATTCAATAAATCTTAACGGTTGATCTTGAATTAGGTTTCAATTACAAGGTCCTATAGCTATCATCTGAAAACTCCTATATGTAGTTATATGAGAAAAGATATCTTTGTCTTCGATGAAAGTTATCACTAATTGAGAGATAGAGAACACAAAATTAATGAAACAATCGAAGAATGAAATCTTTCACTAATAAATCTCCTAAGTGCACTTAATCTTCCTATAACAACATAAGAAGTTTCATTTCATTTCCAATGCTTATGATGATGCAAATCTAGCTTCTCAATAATGCTACTAATGTAATATTTTCACTTAAGTAAACTAGAATGATTTTCTCCTTTTCATCAGATGCAAAATGAATCTTTCACATAAAGCACTTTAAATGAAAATTTTCACAATTCCGAACAAGTAAGCATCAATCAAAGCCAAAGCATTATAAATGAAACTAAAAGCAACTTCTTCCCTGAATCAAACAAATCAAACAAATAAATGCTTCAATCGACAAACCAAGCAATGTAATCTATGCTTGGAAAGAGAAAAGAGAAACTCGAAATAAGAGAACAAACGAGACTCTTTCACTCATTCAATTGAAAACAAAGTTTCCTAATCACTTCAGGGAGGAAGAAGAGAGTCTAAGGGTTAAGACACACTGGCACTGGAAAGGGAGAAATTCATATTTTTTTCTTACCCCTGAGACCATAGCGACATTTGGATGAAAATTAGCATCGATTGGCACGACTGACCAGTACTACAACTAGCGCCGATGGCTGATCGATGTGACTTTTTGGCCAACAATGGTGCTAATTGAGGGATTCAAAGAAAAAATAAAAAATAACTTCACACAGGACTAGACTTGACACATCAAAGGGTGGGCAAAACCAAGCAAGCACACAAATCAAGCTAAATTAAGCTTTGTAGTAAGGGAGAAAATGGTCCAAAAGGCTTACGTGGTCAAAACCACAAGAGTAGAACACACTGGCCAGGATTGGGGTCAAGCCCTAATGTTCACTTACATGCATCGGCGCAACTGCCTAACTGAAAACAAGCGCCAGAGGTTGATCGAAGCGACTGTTCCTCTGCAATTTGTGCTAGTCAACGTGACTATCAACAGATTAAATGCGCTGGCCGAGGCAACTAAGGAAAAAAAATCAAAATAGGGACCAGATCTGCTACTATAAATTTTAGACTTAGGCCAGTAAGTAGGAGAAAATAAACAAAACCAAAGCGAAAACGTGAAACTAGTAAAGTTCTCACGAAATCATGAAATCCAAGACAAACAAAAGATGGGATCTCCCCAGCAGAGTCGTCAATTTGTGGTGAAGTAAAATTATATGTGCGAACACGAACGAATTCCTCTAGCCCAATAATGGGTCTAGCCACAACAGATACATTCTATGGAAGATTTCCTTAGGTTAGAGTCAATCAAGAGGGCCTACCTCTTGCTCACTTATCCTGCTTGATGATGTCTTCGCTTGCTTGCTCCAGCAATCTCTCGTTTCCTTCTTCAAGCTCCTGAAACAAGTAAACAACAATAGCACACAAACATAATAATAGACAAATTGCAATTCAACCTACTTAACAATTCAAGAAGAATTAAGCCATGAATATGTAATATTACAAAACATGTAGCAAATCAATCGATAGTTGCATATATTAATATCAAAGAGAAATTACAACCATTCGTCTTAACGTCGCAATCTTCCTCTGACAAGACCAGGTTCCCACACACTTCTACTAGTACTGCATGATGGCTTCAAACAACAATATTTTAAAGGCTCTTCCCTTTAGGCTTCACTCCAAACCAAACACACTTCTCCCTCACATAGCTAGATGGATAAACTAGTAATATCTTGCTTCTTTAATCAAAATAGTATACTCACACTCAGCCAACACTCTAACTAGCTTGTGCTTGGGAAGAAGGGAGGTTTATATAGGAAATATGGATGGGAGATGGATCCTCTTCTCATGGGAGGACTTATCCCTTGAGGTAGTTCCATCATTATAGGGGAAAGGAGCCCAAATTGTCATCGTCAACCCCATCCAGCCAAACCATTTACCAAACTTCCATTATGGATCTTATAGAGTTGGAAGATTAAGCTCTAATTTTAAAAACTCTCCATAACAAGACCAACATGACTAGAACAAAGCTCAGTCCCACCGGTTGACATGGGAAATAGTGCTAATCTTTGCATATCGATGCAGAGGATACAAAGGTCATTAGCGTTGACCTTGTAAACTGGGAAAAACAGAATTTTCAGGGGAAATGGTGCAAAAGGGGAATGATCTGCTCATGAAGAGGAACATAACGGGAGTTTTTCCATGGAGGAAAATCATGTGGGGTTCATTGTAGAGGTCCTCCAGGATCAAGGAACGGGGAGTACAGGGACAGTGACAAAATTTTGTGTAACACCTGATCAAGATGATAGTCCTATACCACCTTGATCAACTTAACATTGCATGGGACACTTTCATATCCAATGATATTTTCACAGTCCCACCTATTCAGCATGGCCAAGAAGCACCTTCATCTTCTCATCCATCCACCTCCATTCCTCCACCTCAGCCCATACATCATCCATCCTCCTCTGATGAGTCAGCCATGCCATCACCTTCATCATCACCATCTCATGAGCCTATTCATTCACCCAGCAGAGATGAAAGAAGTGACCAAGAACACATTGAGCATGGTGAGAGAAGCAAGCCTAAAGGGTTTGGTCTGGGTACCTTGACACATACCTATCAGAGAGGGCATAGGAAAGTGTTTGCCCCACAGCTTGTGGGAGGGAGCTTTCCTTCTTCATTGGCAAATAAGGTATAAAAGGGTAAGGAAAAGGTTATAGAGATAGAGATCCAACAACAGGAGGAAGACTTGCATGAGATAGAGCATGATTTTCAGTTAGTTCATCCAAATGAACACGATGACAATGAGATCATAACCATTGTCATCAAGGAGAATAATGAACATATAGGAAAGCTCCATGTCAACTTGCAAAGGGCCAAATACATTATCTCATACTATGAGCCAGAGAACAGGCAATTTGAGGTAAAAAATGAGGTCATGGGGATTCAGTTCATCAAAGAGAAGAGAGAGGCTAAAAAGGCTAAGTTCTTACTTGATGAGGCATATGGAAAATATGGTTAACATTGTTAGTGTCAGTGTTTGAATCCTTCCTCCAGTGATCAAACATGCTCTTACAAAATGATTTTAAGGTGTCAAAGCCAAATTTTGTCATTTCAGTGAGTCTTCAAGTAAAATTTGGTCATTAGGTATTAGGTTTACGATTTGTTTTCAATCCTTTCAAATTTTTCCAAGTGTCAGCTCATGTCACCATTTGGCTGAGTGTACCATCATTCAAAGAGTTTTCACCATCATTTCAGGTTCCAATGTGTCATTTTACACCTTGTTTGTGCTTAAGTTGTGCTTAGGTAAGGCACATTTCCCTCTCCTAGGGTTTTTGTTTCTGAGCAAGAAAAAATTAATTTGGAAAAAGTGAGAGAGGTTTTTTTCCACAATATGCCAAGAAAGAAAAATCTCCATTTTTTACACAAGTGTCATGGTTTTAGATAAATTTCAACAATATAGTTGCCTCAGGAGGGTTGTTGCTCCTTTAGAGTGACCTTGGTAAAATCAAGATTTAGCCTAGCTCGGTTGGCCAAATGACTTGCTTCATGAGTGAAATGATAACTAGACACAAAGAGCTTTCCAATGAGCTATCATGAGGTCAATTTGGAGTTCAGGACGACCTCAAAAGTTGACTACAACATCACTCTGCATTTAGGCCGCCTCATTTTGTACATTTTGACCAGTCTTGGTAGATTTGAATTTTGACAGGGAAAATGAACTCCAAATTGAAAAATTCAAGATGTTTTGGAAAGTAAAATCAATCCTATTTCCAACGATCTATCTCACGCTCAATTTGGAAACTGGGAAGGCCTCCAAAACTGGTCTGCAAAAAGGCACTGTGCACCTGTTATTTGGCGCTACGCATTAAAAGTACGCTATGCACTTGTTGAGATTCTGCAGTGTATTTTTACACTAGCACTGCGCATTAAAAGTGCGTTGCGCACCTGTTGGGGAGACTCAAAACACTTCTAAAGTGCATCAAATTTCATCTAAAGCTCTTGAATACCTTTGTCCAAGTAAGTATAGCCATCCTAATTGCTAATGAGGAAGTAATGCTTGGTTTCTTGGGTTGCGTGGTCTCATTTAAAACAAACCCTAGATGTCTTTGAACTTCTTCTCAAGACCCTAGTTAATCATTAAATCACCTCTCACAAGCTATCAAAGGTCATTTGTTGTTCTCTTATACTCTTTACATACTGAGTTTTCCAAGTCCCATTCCCTATCCCTCAGCCATCACAGTTCACTCCCCAAAACCCTACTCCCCTTATCAAACCCTAGCCCTATACCCTATTTGCAAACCCTAACTCCCAAATCCTACATCTTCACTACACCGACTTCATTATCAAACACTTATCCCCCATTCTAAACCCTACTCATTCCCCTCATTCCCAAAACCCCAATATTCCCTCAAGCATTCACATCCCCATATATCTCACTTGCCTTATATTTTAAAATCTCTTCATATTCATCTTAGTCCCACTGCAATCCTTCATCTCATATCAACTATCACATCACCAAAAAACCCATGGAGAGAGACATAGACTATGAGAGGGAGGAAGAAACTTTTAGTAACACTTCTGGAGAATCACATGTGCCAAGAAAGCCACACAGAGGGGGAAATATCATCCGAGAGGAACCTATCAGTTTCACAGAGTTGCTTGTTTGTCCTCTTGCCATATCATGTTTTATACATCACTCTTGCTATGATTTTTATGAAATGGTGGAGAGGGTCAAGTTTCACCATGAACTGGCCAGGTTATTTGTGACTCATCTAGACAGTGGTTAGATAAACCTTGTTGGTGTTTCATTCATATTGTCACCTGTTATTATTTCAGAAGCAACCAGCATTCCAAATGTAGGCCAACAGTGGAACAAGAGGCTTAAGGCTAAGTTGAAAAAGGCCTTAAGAAAGAAAAAAAGAGCATGATAAGCTCAAAATCTTGGCTGAAGCTTCATTACCTTAGTGAAACACTTAATGAAGATTCCTCTTGCCAATTTTGAAGAAATTTTGAGAAATTTTGGTCATTTTGCATTTTTTGAAATTTTTACACAGGGATTTCCAATAAGTGCGCAACGCCACCAGCACTGCGCTTTTGAGAGGGACACTTTCTTGCAAAATGGCTTACATATCTGGAATCAACATGGAAAAATGATCAAGATCAAAAATAGTGAGGAATTTTGGACAAGTTCTAGGTCTCCAAAAGGGAAAAAAACACCCAAAAAGTGCCCTCTCCGCCACTTTTTTTCCACACAAGAAGTAGTCTTGGGAGATTCAATTTTTGGAGGGGAAAATTAGCTCCAAATTCAAAAATTGAAGTTGTTCCAGTGTTATATACCTAGGGGGGGTAATATGGGGTACCGAGGGAGGTACCCAAGGTAATAATGTAATAATGGGATGGGCCATAGTAATAAATAAGGTGGTTAACCCATGTCATGTAAGGGACCACAAGTAGTTAATAATAATGTAAGGGGCCCATGGTATTAGTTGATGGTATGAGGAAACCATGGTAATGATGCATGGTATTGTATGTATGAGGCCTATATAGAGGCTAGAGACTCCACATGGAGAGATATGAAGAGAAGTATTCTTGTATGAATGGCTTGTGGAGTGTTCTCCTTCCTTAAGGAGTGAATGTATGGTGTTGCCCTACCTTAAGGGTTTGATAATAAAGAAGCATTTCTATCTTATTATTTCTGGGTTTATTTGCATTGTCTTATATTTCTGGGTTAGATATACAACAGCATTTCCCTGCCAGCATCTCCTAGCAGCAAACTACTAGTTCCCTCTAGGAATTGCACAGTTTGTGCTTCCATTGACTGAGTAGCCATCTGGCAGTTCCCTCTGGGAATTCTACAGTTCTTACTACTAGTGATCCCAGCAGCCAACTAACAGTTCCCTATGGGGATTGTGTAGTTATGGCTGTTAGTGATGCCCGCAGCAAACCAGCAGTTCCCTCTAGAAATTGTGCAGTTCTGGCTACCAGTCTCCCGGGTAGTTCCCCAAGAAAACTACAAAATCCTTTCCAAGTGATCCATCATGCAACCTAACTTGCTCCTTTATAAAATTGTGCAAATCTAGCTGTCCATACCCTGTTAACTGTTCATTTTGAAAAAAGCACAGATCATGCCTGCCTTGCTTTCCTGCAGCCCAGACTGTCCCTCCCAAAATTTGCACAAATTTGCCTCCTAGTCGAGCCAGACCTTGCATACAATCACTGTTGACTTAGACTGCCCATATCCATCACCCAGTGACTCTTACACAGTTTTCATCAGCAGTGCCCAAAGCCATCATCCCACTTCATAGCCTTGTTGTTTCTCCTAGTCACCTACGTCCAAAACAATCATGTGTCATGGTAGACTAGGAGTTTTCTGGATTTGATGTCATCTCGTTATTAGAAACTGTAGGTATAGGTACACCAACAAATATGGCAAGATGACAAACGAGCTGAACGAAGGCAGAACATGCAGAAGGATAGGTTCACCAACGAATGAACAAATGAATCATGCGAAGCAGATGAACGCAATGAACATACACCTTCGCGAACAGATGAGCCTGTCAAACCTTCGAGCATGCAAGCAAGGAACAACATGCTAGAGCTTCATCAAGTGAACTAAGAACCATCGAGGACTCTCTACACTTCGCCATGAGGAGGTGAAGCTATGAAACATCATGAACACATCTATCACCCAGTGGCACTGTAGCTCGACATGTACTCCAGTAGCAACAATGTACCAACACTGTCATGTCAAGTCATGATGAGTCCTGTCATGATTCATGTCACCCACATCTCCACTATGGGTCATGTTGTCAATAAATATGATGTAATGTGGAATTACAAGAGACCCACTTGTGAAAAAAGAGTCATGCAAGTGAAAAAGTCATGAATGTCAAATAGTCATGAGGGTAGTTGAATAGCCACAAGGGTTAGTTTCACCCTTGGCTATAAATACTTTGTCATTTGTACAAAGAAGGAATTTTCAGCTCACCTCCTCCCACATAGCGAACAGAGTCTATAATATTTTCTTTGAGGAGTAAGTAGTGGTTCCAATGCCCCATTGATGGGGTTAGTGATATATGGTGTAACAATGTGTCTTGGGACTTTTGCCTAATTTAGAAGCCTGTCAACAGGCCAGCACGTTTTCACACATGTATTGTATATGTTGTAAGATTGATCTTTCACACTTGTAATGCATGTTTCTTTAACCTGTGTTCTACATCTGAACCATTTAATTTGTTGTATTTCTTAATCTATTAATGGAAATGTGTTGTATATGTCATTAATGTTGTCCCGTCCATGTTGACTGCTCTATCAGACATTAGAGAGACCTTCACATGAACCTTTTTGTAAAAACTCTTTCACTCACTCAGACTGATCTCTGAGTGTTGTACATGTTATCTAACCTTGTATGTTGTGATTGTCACATTCGAGTGGACTGCTCCACCAGAAGCTGTGTATATCCTTTTGTGTTCTGTGTTCCTAGAAGAGTTGGGACTGATCCCTTTAAACCTAGAACTCATCTTCACCCTCTTCCCCTCACAGTGAAAGAACCATTGATACAAGTACACTTACACTCACCAGGCATGCAAACCACACTTCCTAAACACAAAGAAAACCACTCTCATGTGCTGACAAGCAAGATTTGAGGCAAATCCTTAATATAATGGCAACTGAGCCATCACATCGGATGGGACTCCCACACCAAACGGTGTGACGTCTAGTTGGGACTTCATACGGGGGCGATCCACTAAATGTTGGTAGGTCCAACACCATCAACATTTCTAGCAAGGAGGGTTAGATGACAAGATGTGTCCTCTCATCCAGTTTTGAACCTTTACATATCTTTCATGGAAACTTGCATTCTTGTCCCTCTGTGATGTTTTTCGAATCATGAAGATGTCTCCATCATGGGGGAGTTGTTCGGTCTCTTTTCCACTTACATGTATGATGGTGAAGCCAAAGAGCCCTAGCCTAAGTACTTACGTGACTTTCTTTCCATGCTTCATGAGGAAGATGAGATTTTTGACGAATAGGTCGGTTTGTTGCTTACATACGCACTTCGTGAATCCCAGTTTCGTAATTGATCATCTTACCCACTGAAAGCATGCACTCATTTGAACACATCTGTCATCTTGTTGAAGACACTTTCTATCATTTTGATCCCGACTATCTTGAATAGAAACTATTACAACAATAGATGGCTCCACATGAATCAGTTATTTATTTTTGGCAGCGCTTCCATGACTTAGAGTTTCAAGCTCTGAGGAACTAGATGAAATTTGCCTATCTTTGGGACCATTCAAGTATTTCCTTAAGAAATCATCCCATCCCAAGAAGAAGCTTGAGATCAAGCCTCACTCAACATTGTTCACCGATGGGGCTATGCAATCTAATGTTGATGTGGTCACTATCTCGACTAACTATCTACCATCCCTTCATCCAACAACTCCACCACTGTCGAGTGATGTTAAGGATCATGTTCACTCACTTGTTCATCTTTCACATCCTCCCAACATCACATCAATTAATTTTCGCATAGATTTGGTTGTGAGTCCTTCGAGTTCTCATATGCATTATGTTATACAACCTCCATCTTCGCGCCGAGGTGTTCCTCCTAATGATGTTATCTTGTGTTCGTCCATTCTGTACTCTTCACTTGTTTTGAATTAGGAACAAGACATTGACGTAGCTGGTGTTGTACAACCAACATGCGTTGTCATTCATGAAGAGTATGAGTAGGAGCTTGAGAATCAAAACTTGGCAAAGGATGACTCCCTCTAGTCCGAGCACCCTCCATTCTTTCCTAACATCTATGGTCAACCTGTTATCCATGATTTCGCATGTGTGTCTTCATCCATGGATGCACCCATTGTTGATTAGTCGCAGGACTTTCTAGATGTTGGACCATCATATAACAACGAATAGGACCAATCGTTCATTGAAAATCCACTTGATATTTGTTATAGACATATTTGGGCACTACAACCCCAATCACATATGTCTATAAACCAAGGGCTTCTGAGTCCCTAAAAGTGTTGTTTCATACCCTAAAGGAACAAGGTTAGCTGATTACATCATCTCCCAGAAGGTCTCCACAGAAAACTGCTCAGAACTAGTCAAAACTGGACCATACAGACTGCTCAGTGTAGAGGGTGCGATGCATCTCACCTGCTTAGTGCAAAAAGTGCGATGCATACCGAAAAGCCCTTCTGTAGGGTGCAATGGGTGAGAGTAGACAAATGGTAGAGACAGTTTGCAAGGTGGATGATCATGGAATCTTCCAGAAAATTCTCCTGTGACACTTGCCTCTCTGAATTCGCCCAGGGATGAGTAAGAGATCATCAATCTCCAAGTGGAATCAAGAACTATTAGAGAGAGGACACTAATCAAAATCCCAGAAGTTGACTCACCCCCCTGCAATCATCTATATATGGATCCCTCATCCAAAAGATCTAGAGGCTGGAATCTTGTATCTTGTAAGGAAGTGCTGTTGGTTTCCTGGTGGAATATCACAGTGTTGGGTGATCTAAGCTTTTCATGAGTTGAAGAAGGGCTTTCATGCTGGGAGGATGATGCTAGGTTAGATCAATGGGTTGTAATCCTCTCTTCTAATCTCTATATCAATAAAGCTATTCAAGTTTTCCTACACATTCTTGTATGTTTGCTAATATATGCACGTGTGTGGTCAATATATATCTAGTCCTATATTGTTTACGATTGTAGATCTCTGCACTTTGAAGGTATTATACTGCTTTGACTTTACAGGTACTCTTTTAAGCGGAGTGGTCAAGGAAGGAGCGGCAAAGATCCGTCAAAGAGGAGAAGGAACAAACAGAGAACTAAGAGAAATATTGAGGTTGGTATTCTTTGCTCCTCTCCTATCTACTTCTCGTAAAGGGAAACGAAAGTAACTTTAATTTGTTTGTTTCTAAGATAGCTACCTATCTCAGTGGGACTAGCAGCTAGGGTAGGAATTTGGATTTCTCTTTACCCGTCATACAATTTTTTTTTGACGTTTTGGGTCCTTATGCTTCCCGTCAAGAAACGTTATATTAAAAATTTTGCCCTTCAAGAGTG